>JAGDQP010066075.1:0-11329 GCA_022664845.1 Lepisma saccharinum | reverse complement strand
CTCTCCTCTCCTCTCCTCTCCTCTCTCTCTCTCTCACACACACACACAAAATAGAGACATAAAACCTTGCCTTAAAGTCAGCAATCGGCTATATTGGTGTGTTGTGGATGTTTATAGAACTAAAAAGTGTTTTATGTACTGTGGAAATATTACAAAATGTTTGTGTAACAAGCGAAAGAAGCCTTATTCTTGACTATGTAGATGGGTTTGTTTAATTTTATCCTTCAAGGCATACATAAGGTAGTGTGTGTGTGTCTAGTATAGTAGTAGTTGTATACGTATATGTATTCTTATGATTTGTTTGCTCTGTTGATATGGAACAGACCTTGACTTTACTACGCGTTGTTTAATGAAGAAGGGTGGAGATACATAACACACACATATATACTCTTCCATATACTCATAAGATATGCTACTACCTGTTGCTACAACAAGATCAAGTGGGTGACATAAGCTGCTTCTTTCTATCTCTGAGACCAACCACGAATCCATTTCACTTAGCTAACATCCACTTGACTTTTTTCAAACAACATTCTCCCGGTATTTCATATCGTGTCATGATATTAATATCCTTGTCATCATCAACTATGTTGTCTAAATTGATTCATCAGAATCCAACCTTTTTTTTACTAACTTCTTTTAAAATGATGAATTGTCATTTACTCTAGAATTAAAATCGATTCGTTTGACTTCTGGAATCAGAATTGACATAGCATAGATGGAAATATGCAAATGTTAATGTGTCCGTAACTTTTTTGAGCACATTATTAGTTCGCTTTCCCACCTTTTCACGTCAATAGCTCCAACATGAACTCCTATGAAATAAAAAGTAACTTTCACGGACTAAAATAAGACTTTTTGATATACTTACTTACTTACTCTATGGCTTACGAAATTCACAAGTTCATCGCCGCAGTAACAAACGTTCTCCATAGGATCCTTTCCTGAGTAAGATCAAACCAATTTTCACCACAAACACCTACTTCTCGAAAATCCCTTCTAATATTTGATATAGCGGGAATAAGTGCCATTGGACATTTTGGGCATGATACTGGTATATTGTAAAAAAAATACCCCCAATCTCGAACACATTCGTCGATATAAGGTTGTTTTTCCAAAGGCGTAAGAAAATTGCTGTGAAAGTGTTTCAAAACTATGTTCAAGTGCGTTGTAAGGATTTGCGTACGTCGTTTACTGTAGTGAAAGTAACGGGGTTGAAAAAAATGGAAGGGAACATATTTTAGGATATTTAAGCTGGCAATATTTGAACCGCGCACAAAATCATATTTTATTATTAAAGAAATGATGACTTAAATAGAGGTTGTTGTAGGTAAACAGAACCCTTGAGATTGAGAAATTGATAAAATAGACGAAATGAGACTCTTGTTACCTTTCCTAAACAACATGTTCAACATATTGCGAATAGGCAAAGAATATAGCACAATTGCTGAAAAATTTGCACTATGCATTACCTCCATATTTTCCCATTATTGTCAATAAGGCTAGAGGCTAAATCCATGTATTTAAATGATGGCGCTCACACCAGCTCACACCGGCTGAGTAAAAGAGGAGCGAAGTGTAGGCCTACACAAACATCACTTTGCTCCGCTTCAACTTGCTGCTTTGTTGTGCCGCTATCCTCATGGAAAGACGAAAAATAACATTGTACGTTTGGAAAGTAGGAAGGGTAGTGATTGTGAAAATCTATGATAACAAAAAATAAGTGTTTCAATGTATTTACCTAGGTAGTTTTAGCTGACATATTTGACTATCCAGATTTTCACGTCTCAATTTCAGGTAGTCAAACATATAAACTACAAATAAACTCTCTAAAACATTTATTACTTCATATTGTAGCCCCTGTCTTAGCTAATTTCCAAAATTCTAATGTTGTCTTCCGTCTTTCCTTAATTTTCGACAATAGGAAAAAGAGCACTAGCCTTTCTATGGGATGACCCGAGTTTGATCGGAGCTTCCGGCAACCTTTTTCGTCCGAGTTTGTTTTAAAATTGTTTAATAATAGTCTTATCAGAGCTGAAACCGGATCACTTTTGGAGACCCACCTTGACCCGAACATAGGTGACCCGGTACGATACTTGACCCGGTCTGGGAAACTTAATTAACTGGGAATTTCGGTGTCGTATTTCTCGTGCTCTGGAGCTAACATCTCCAATCCTGGCCACGAGTGAAAGAAACACTATTCAAGCTCAAGTAAATAATTAAAAACTTTGCTTTGTCCTCCGGGTTACCAGGTCTCAATCAGGTCACCAGGTCAGGCCAGGTCCGAAGCTCAGATCCAGTAACCCGGTCCAAAACTTGACCCGAATGGCTGGATTGACCAGCTGACCCGTTTCAGCTCTGTGTGTTCTATTAGTGTTCAGCATGAGAAAGTGTCGAAAAAATAAGTCAACGCTAATTTGTTCAGAACATATTATGGGCATTATTTGCCAAATTTAATCACATTTTTGTTGCATTTTTTCTGATATTTTTTCCATACTTCACATTTTATAACACTTTCCATCTACTGTTTTTACATATTTAGAGCACATCAAAAGTATGTATACAGTACGTAAGTACATTACGTATGGTGTCAATACGTATATATCATGTACATAGGAAAGCAAGTTATTAAAAAGTTTCTCATTGTAGTATTTTCATATTAACTCTCAACTAGGGTTTCAAGATTTCCAGAATGTCAATACGGGACAGGTCACGACAGTTAACTCAATGAAACACCCAGGAATAAACAGGTTGTTTTCTTCGACACTAGTCATTTTATTACTGCCCGATGCAATGTATCGTCAGCAGAGGTATCAAATGTAACACTGCTTCCGTTTTCACCGAACTTAGTTTTAACTATTCCTTAACCACATGAAGTATAAATTCTTCACCTATAGAATGCTTTATCGTATATTTCCTGCTTTAGCGATGATTTAGAACACTCTTTCTAAATAAATTAGAACAAAAACACATATACAGTTTTCCATAGCGCTGTTAGCGCCCATAAATTCACTTTATCTAATCTTACATATACGGTTTGAACATGCTCAATAAACCTTACTACCGAAAAGTATGAAATAAATTTTGAGCAATAATCATAATATTTTATTCAAAAGTTATTACATTTTCGTGACCAGTTGTCTCTCGGCGCTTCGCTTGCTCTTGTACTTGTTTCCCATTTTTATTAATTCTTGAAGCCAGCTGGGTGGCCGAGCGGTCTGCGGCGGTAGGCCATCGGCTCGAAGGTCCCGAGTTCGAGTCCCGGCATGGGCATGGGTGTAGATTTTAACACCTAAAGGCGAATCGTGACGGGCTGAAGTTCACAGTTACTAGACTGGCCCATATAAAAATCAAGTTTACCAAAGTTCTTGAAATTAATTGCCAATGAAATTAATATTGCTCTTCATATGTTCTTATGTAATATAAGTAATTTACACAGGTGTTTCCGTTTTTGCATTTTCATTGTTATCTTTTAGAATACAAGGCTTGGCTAAAAAAATAACGAGACTGGCAACCCTGTCAGTAGTATAAGTGGAGCAGTGGGGAGTGGATGCGCGCAGAGCAAACTTGAACTTTCGAGAAGAGAATTATATACATAGTTGCCGTTCGTTCTCAGTCGGGTTTAGTCTGTGAGCAGCGATTGAAGAGAGAGGTGTGCAATCGTGTTGCTGGAAGAATGGCAAATGTGCAAATTGAGCAGCGCATTAATTTAAAATTCCTTGTAAAATTAAAGAAACCACCGAGTAATTAATGTGTGAAACTGTTGCAGGATGTGTATGGTGATAATACAATGTCACGTACGCCAGTGATTTTCGTTTACAAGTCCGGTTCTGCCTCCAGGCGTTCCATTATGTCCCTGCACACGTGCTTCCAGAAGTCCTTCTGCTCCTGCGTGAGATTTTTTGGTACCATTTTAGCGCAAACTTTGTGCATGTTCAAATACTCGTGCAGAATTTCGCGGACGGATTTTTTATCGATGCCCACCAAGTCTGTCATAACTCGAATGCTTGGCCTGCGATCTTTCCGGACAATGTCATTCACTTTTGCCACAATTTCCTCTGTTGTTGCTGTGACAGGACGACCCCGGTCTTTCAACATCATCAACGTTCTCGCGTCCCTCCCTGCGATTCAAACACTCGCGTATGTGACATCATATTATTACCATACACACCCTGTAACAGTTTCACACACTCACTGGGCGATTTCTTTAATTTCACAAGGAATTTCAAGTTAATGCGCTACTCAATTTTCACATTTGCCATTCTTCTGGCAACACGATTGCACATCTCTCTCTTCAATCGCTGCTCACAGGCTAAACCCGAGTTACCCGACTGAAAGCAGCAACTCATGTATACCAGTCTCTTCTCGAAGGTTCAAAGTTGCTCTGCACACATGCGTTCCCCACTGTTCCACGTATACTACTGACATGGTTGCTAGTCTCATTATTTTTTAGCCAAGTCCCGTATTTATCTTTTAGAAAACGTTGAAAAGGACATTTAGGAAAATTTAGCGTTTTATATTGTAATTGTTGAAATTTATAAATCTATCCTGAAACTTCAATATACCACTTGTATGTGATAATAGAAACAAGAGAAGCCAAAAGCGGCGGAAGCTAGTATTCTCTTTAAATCTACCTAAAATGTGTAAACGACATGGAGAAACAATACTGAAAAGAATAGCATTAATAGCAGTCACTGACATTACATTAAAAGGAACATATCTCTTTATTTTTAATTCTCATGAATGCAGAGCAAATTTTTCTTTAGTTTTAAAATCTGAATCTTCAGTGTGTTGTTGTAATTTATAGCTTTCGTGGAAGCAATTAAGATAACTTATTATCATAGTTCACACTAAGGTTTAGGGTCATCTTTATCGCCACACAACGTAAATTCCAACCTGAAATAACTTGCATCATATTTGCATTGATATAGTTTCTTTTGTTTTGAGTGAACCACCGAACAAGTGGCATTTATGTCATAGCATGAAGAAGATGAAGCACAGCAATTTAATTCATCATCACTCCCGGAATTGTGAGTTTCACTCACTTATAATTTTCTTTTTCATACCCTCTATTTGAATCACATCTCGATACTTATAAACTTGAAACAGAAATTCACTGATTATCCAGCGAAGGCTGGCTGAAGAGAGGCGTGGTCAACGTTAAAATGTGTATGTTTAATTTCGTATTTATTTTTCACCAGATCTTATGACTTGATGCTATATAATTTCATATAAAGTCCTTAATAACGAAGTTAAGTTTTAAATGAGGCACCATTCAGTTTAGTTCTAAATATGAATTGAATGATCCTTAGAATTTAATATAAGTAATAATAGCTTTTCTAGACACAAATATTCGTGGTTTAAAATACTATATTTTCGTGATATTTAAGTGAATTTATAAGACGTATTAGTTTTCTATGATTGACAAAAGAAATAAAGTTTCCTCGTTGCTCTTTTCTGTGTAGACTGTACCTTAATGAGTTTAACAAATCATGAATTAATTATCCGAAAAGAAATAGCAGGTATGAACTTTTGATATTGTTATAAAAATACTACTTATTTCTTCTTGATTGCTTCGTAGGAAAATTTAATCACAGTTAGTCCAATTTAGTAAGATTTGATCTTTTATGTACGTAATGAGCACCAAAGGAAATTTTTGAATCTCTTCAATGAAAATAGTGCGTGGAAGTAGATAATTTCATTCACAAAAACTTTGTCAGCCAGACGAAATTTGTCGATCAGGTGCCTAATTTGTTACGTAATTTCGGTGAGTTATTTTACAGGCCGAGAAATGTATTATATGAGATTACGTTCGCAATTTTATTTCCTTAAGCAATTAAGTGCACGATGTGACATTTAGGTATGTCAATCACTTATTACATTATGCATTGTCTCGTCTGAGAGACAAGTTTTGATACTTTTAAGTTTCTGGGTAAAAGCTGCGAGAAAGTTAAAAAAAAATAATATTGAAAGATTTCGAAATGAGGACCGGAAGGAAAAGGAAAAAGATGCTGAGAACAATAGTTACGTAATGAAGTGTGTGTGGGTTTATCATACTTGTCTGAACTTGAGCTTTGAATACTTCTTTTACATATTTTGTTCACAATTCGTCCTTATAAACTCCAGCTCATTCATTTTTGCTTCAATATACTGTACAACTAGAAATGAAAGAAATTAATTCATATTTTCCGTAACTCCGTTTGTTAAAGCAATATGTTATCCTCAAAATAACTAACGTTACCGTTTATTGAACAAATGGCTAGCATACTAGCTTTTAGTGTACGTGGTCCGAGATAACCACCCATCTCACTGTAACATACACTTTATACCGTGTTCTTAGAAGATCACAAGCTTGTTTAGGACGTTAATAGCAATTTATACGTGGTTGTCCAATCGATGTCTCCAGTATCGCTTCGAAGACAAAGAACTGTATTACTACACTACAGTCGTTGTAACACGTTGCAGGATTGGGAGATGACGAAATAATATGAGGGAGGACAGAAAGCACTTTAAATTAGGCGTGTCTATTATATCATCTCCCAACATTAGCTGCAAAAGCGAAAGATTCACGCAATTAAAATCTCGTTTCTTTTAGCCAACTCTTTTCAAAGGAATATCGTTCGCTCAATAGCAGGAAGTGTAACGTATAATGTACGAGACTTTTAACGTGTTTCAAACTAAGATAGGAAGAGAGAATATACAAATAGACGGAACACTGTGAAAGAGTTTGCATGATTCACATTTCCGAAACAGCTAGGCAATTCGTTTTACTAGACAGCGCTTGAAAGTACTACATTACTACGCCAAACAATAGAATCTGCGATCCTCAAGTCAAACCTGTGCTTCCTATTATAACTAGAGTATGTCTCTTTGGCATCTATTTTAAACCTTTAAAAAATGCAAAATAAACTTGCAGCTTCTGCAGTTTAATATCTCAGATTATGATTATCTGAAATTTTCACCGTAGCACCCTGAGTGCCGTACTTTATAGTCTGGGAACTTTAGAACATTCTAGGTAACAAGCCTGTAGGATATTGAAATCTATCTAGAAATCAAATAAATACTAGAAGTCCATGGAAATATATGTTGCACTTAAGCCATGATCCTCGAAGATAGTTGCCATATTTTAAAATTATTTAGCCGAATACCGTTTACTTTTGAACAGTCAGAGACATAAATATTGAAAGAAGTAAATATGATTCCTCACGAAATAATAAACAGTTTTCATGAAAGCCACTTTTCGTAGGAAGAAAACTAAAAAGTTAGTAAATACCGTATTTTACGTTTTTGGTTTCTCACTTCTTTGAGGAAATATCTATATTTTCTACAAGTTTGGTACTGTAAAGCAGCATATTTCTTTAATTTTCATTTAAGATTGCCCATCATAAACACTTTTAGCTCTATTGTATACTTTGTCATCATCCGATAAAGTGACTTTCCCTTCCTTTTTAAGAATGCTGTCTGGTTATAATCATTTTTAAGGATAATGTATCTGGCAAAACATCATATTTCTCTTGTGTCCCACCCTTCTAGTTTCCGGACATAGCTCCAGCAGACTTTTCCTTGTTTCTCAAACCTAAAACAGCCTTGAAAGGACGTCGTTTACAAACCACAGAGATGTTCAAGAAAATACGATATGAGAACTGTGCGTTATCTCATGAAGTGCGTTCCAAATAGCATTATAACAATGGAAGAAATGCTGGAAACGGTGTATTGCTAGTAAAGGGGACTACTTTGAAGGGTATAATGCTTAAAATGTTAAATGAGCAATCGTGTTTTTAAGGAAAGAATTCACTCTTTATTGAACACATCTCGTAAATGGTTTGTGTTTGCCTAGTTGATGTTGTAACTATAACTATCCTAATATTGACACTTGCATATTGTGTCAACAGTGTTATTTACGCTTGAGATTGTTCCGTCCAAATAAACAAATAGGGTGAGTTAAAACTTTTGCAGTATTCTGGTCACTTACTCGCTTTATTCGTCAAGCTACAACGAAAGCTACAAGAAGTGAGTCATAGTTCGAAACAAATAATAACCCGAAATGGCGAGGTCGGGGCTATATGCTGGGTGTGGCAGCAGGTCGACTTCCTCATATTCAAGGAGCTTATTCTGTGTAGTTCGATCTATGTGGTATTGCGTTGTGTTGCTGCAGAAGCACTAGCTTTCTGTTCATCAATGTCGGCTACTTTCTCCGCACAATGGTGTACATCCACTCTAACTGTTTGGAGTATTGGTTGGCATTGATGGTTTGACCATCCGGAACGAACTCTTGGTGAATTATTATCTTATAATTCCACCATACGCAGAACAGCACCTTGTGTTCGAAACACCCTTGTTTGTCGGCAGATTCCGGAAGCTGACACTTGTATAACCACTGTTTATGGACGTTAGGATTACGAGAAAGTATTCACTGTTGATCACATTCAATGTGTGTCTTGATGAAGCGCAGATCATGTGGGTTTTCCAGAAATTTCTTGTAAACATCCACTCCCCGCTGCGGTTGAGCTGGGAATAATTCGTGAGGCACAATTCGGCTTGCCAAGGTCGTGAAAGTGGCGAACCACACTGGACTGTGAGGTACTGAACTCACCTGCTGCTGCTGGTTCTGGTGGTCGGATTTGTTTCCATGATTAGACACCTAAGAATCCACAAATTTCCGGCTACCTGACCTTGGCTTACCGTCGACGTACAGGCACCAAAGGCGAAAATTCTTTAACCATCTGGTTACTGTGCTATGATCAGCTACACCTTCATCTCTCGCACCACAAATGTGCCGGATTGCTTCCACGCCGTTATAGCCCAGTTCGAAGTCTTACAACAAAAGTTCCCGAATTAGACGATGTTGCATATTCACTTTCTTCCCTTTTACTTCACACACAGAACTAAACACTGCTCAACCTTTCACAGCACTAACTACTACGAAAGTGATTCGTTCTAGCGGGAACCTTCAACGTCTTGAACTTGTTTTGTCACGTGACATACGCACAGCAGATACTGTACGTAGATAAATATTGCGAACATTTTGGCTGACCTTTGTAATTAAGCTTAGTTATTAGGTTAACTTCTATATAGTGAACTAACAATGTTATTTATATTAATTTTGAAGTTTGCAATGCTCGTTTTCCTACATTAGGTCTCGTAATAAGAAGATTCATGCTTCAAAACCACAGTCTACTAAACAGTATGAGATTACTCATGGTTTTCTCTTAATTACATTAACTAAGGTTAAGACAATATGGTGAAATGACACAAGAAACATTCTCCTTGTCAGTTATTATTATTAACAAGAGTATTTTTGTTAATGAAGCAGCTGATTATACAACGTTAACTGAAATACTAAATGTGGTCCAAAAACAGAAAACAGTTAATCACTTAGATATACAATGCAGTTTTATAAACAGAAAGTTACAAAATAATTTTTAAAAATAAACTCGTAAGAAGAAAATTTTGGAAACTAAAATTTCTTTTCTTCTTAACTATCATGATTTTCACAAGCGGGTCTTCCGAGTTTTCATAAATGGCTTTGAAGTTTTTAAAGTCTTCGTAATCAGTCATCGTAACTGAGAATTTACTGGTAATTTTACAATTGCACATGCATAAAATGCATGGATACTTACTTCCTCGAACATTCGTGTGCTCGCTAAGAAACGTAATTAAGAAGACTACAAGTTTCAAGACAAAGCATCGGAAACAGTATAAAGCAAATGTATACAATTAAAATTAATATGATTTTGCGTTAAATAGCTCTGCAAAATATGACGATCGACAACAAAAACATGTAGCAGCGTGTACAAAGTATGAATAGTATATAATATCTTTCTCAAGGACAGTTTAAAAGGTTTCTTGTATACTTAGCTTTATCAGCATTAGTTTTAACAACTTCTTAAATACATTTTGTTTCGAATTTATCTAGATAAATTTCGGTTCACTTATTTAATGCATCGAAAACCTTGCATATATAGCGAGGAAAGTGATGAATTTACTATGTTCTTCGTAACTTACTTGGTTATCTAAATGTAATTCATTCCACTTCTGTAAAACATGCTGACTTAAATTTTAATTCATTCTACTTGCGTAAAACATGCTAAATTAAATGTCGAATCATTTGACTTATGTGAGATATATTAAATTAAATGTTGATTCATTTGACATGTGTAAAACATGCGAAATTAAAAGTCGATTCATTCGACTTGCATAAAACATCATAATTAAAAGCAGCTGATTCGTATAACTTGAGTAAAACGTTATAAATTATATATTGATTCATTCGGCTCGGGTCAAACATGTTAAATTAAAAACTGATTCATTCAACTTATGTAAAATATTCTAGATAAAGTATTGATTCATTCAACTTGTACAAAACATCCTAAATTGAAAGTTGATTCATTCAACTTGTGCAAAACATGCTAAATTAAAATGCTGATTCATTAGATTTTGTAAAACCTGCTAAATTAAAAGTTGATTCGTTCGACTTGTATGAAACATGTTAAATTAAATGCTGATTTTTTCGGCTTGTGTAAAACATGCTTATTTAAATATTTATTCATTATACTTGTGTAAAACCTGCTAAATTAAAATGCTGATTTATTTGACTTGTGTCAAATATGTTAACTTAAAAGATGATTCATTTGACTTGTTTAGAACATACTAAATTAAATGCTGATTCATTCGACTTGTGCAAAACATGCTAAATTAAAAGTTGATTCATTCGACTTGTGTAAAAACTGCTAAATTAATTGATTCATTCGACTTCTGTAAAACGTGGTAATTTAATTGATTCAATCGACTTGTTGTAAACATACTAAATTAAATGCTGATTTCTTCAACTTGTACAAAACATACTAAAGTAAATGCTGATTTATTCGGTTTGTGTTAAACATGCTAAATTAAATGTAAAATTTATTCATTTGATTTGTGTAAAACATGGTAAGTTAAAAGTTGAAAAATTCGACTTGTGTAAAACATGCTACAATCAAAGTTGATTCATTCGAGTTGTGTAAAACATGCTATATTAAAAGTTGAATTATTCGATTTGTGTAGAACGTGTTAAATAAAAGTTGAATCATTTGTTTTCATTTTGTGTTTTCCTGTGTGGTATAGCTGAGTTTTAGCATATGTAGTTAGTATATTGTACTCCGCAGTTCTCTCCCATGCTGAAACAAAAAAAGAGGAGGTCATATCTAGTTTCGTGGTCGCTGTTAATAATGTGTTTCGTCAAGACTACATTTATCTTGAAGCCTTTAACAAGCAATTATATTTTTCTCAATTGACCACATTTCCATATAATTACATCGTAGTGACGCTTACGTTGAACCACGCACTTCTG
>JAGDQP010066074.1:0-11329 GCA_022664845.1 Lepisma saccharinum | reverse complement strand
CATCTTACGAAAATGTACGAAAATAGCTTGATGACTGGTTTGCAGCACAAGAGGCACAGTTTTTTTGGTCGGGCATCCACGCATTGCCGGAGCGATGGCAGAAATATATCGCTAGTGATGGCCAATACTTCGAATAAAATAGTTCTAAGCATTGTCATCGAATCACTGTGTCTTTTCTGTACATAAATTCCGGTTTCATATTTACGCACTTGGTAGCCCTCGGCCAAAATTCAGCCCATACCAATTTGGGTAGCCCTCGGCCACCCACATTTCAACCGTCGGTGTAGAGTCAGGTTCAAAACAAGTGCCGATTGAAGCGCGACGAATCTAACTGACATTTGCGATTGATTTTTTAATCTCTATAACGAAGAAATTATTGAGTATTGTAGATGTATCGTGACTATCACTTATTTTAATTGTAATTGTTTTCTGCTGACTGTCTCAGATAGTTGGTGGCTATAGTCGACTTCTTCTCGACTATTTTTGCCGTCATATTCCCGCCTTGTTAGGACATGGTCGACATTTTCCTCAGTCCCGACCAAATTCCAACCCCATAGTCAGGACAAAGGAGGCACAAACTTTCCCATTCTTTTACCAACCATTTTCACAAAATGTACTGATGTGATTGGTATGCTGCAAGGATGAGTTTAAGCTAATTAGATTACTCTTAACTTCGTTCTTTAGGCCACTTTGATAACAGGATTTTTTGCCCAACACGCCCATTTGGCGTTGGGCCGCCTGTGGACCGGCTTTAAATGCTACTTTTTCCCAACTGTCACACCCCCGACGCCGTGCCGATGGCAGCAAAAATTGAACAGTCGGGGTTGGAGCGCATTGTCTTCAGTGGACAAACTGCTGAAAGCGTGGGAAAGTGAAATTTAGAGCTTCATATTTCTAACACCACGAACAGTAGAGCTGATGCTAAATGGAGACTAAACTTGCTCTATTTGAGGATGCATATAATCAAATGAAGTATTTTATATTTATTTCATATTTTATTAAGTATTCAAATAAAACCATTTTACATTGAGCAAAATAGCAATGCGCAACAAAAAAACAAAATTACAACAAATAACAGAGAAAAGAAAAAGAAAAAAACAATAAACAGCCAAGAAAAATAACAATTAAATGGATATTAGATACAATACAGAGCTAAATTAAACAAACTATAGATTCAGTTGTTCAGTAACCATCCTCAAATCGAAAAGAAACTCTTTTCTTTACTTTTCGGTTCACGAAGAATAATGTATGAAACGTAGAAATCTTTCTTTCTTTACTTTCCTCAATAAAGTTATTTAGTTTGTTGCATTGTTATTTAGTTTCTGTCTAAAATGGCAACTCAAGCTGTATCTGAAACTTAATAATAAATAAATAAATAAATAAATATCTATATCGTCATTAAATAAACCTAATTCTTATTTGTCAATACAATCAGCTAGCGCAGCACATGAAACTCTTCTTAATATCTCAAGGTACATCAGGTTCGTGTAATTGACCTTCTGAAGATCTGCTAAAATACACGACTAATAATTAAAACCTCGATGACAAGTTGCTTAAATTACTCCAATTCTGCTTTGCGATGCCTAATATATTCCCTAATATATCCCCTTGCAGCGGAGACTACTCATTCACAACTTTGCATACAAGTCTTATCAGGGTTTGATTGCAATGAGGAAAAGGTAAAAGAGCCAAAATGCACTGCACCTTTCCTCACGTCCCTAGAACGCGAAGCGTAAAATAAAAACTGGGTAATTCAAGCCCGGAGGCAAAACAATCAATTTATTTAAAATCAATCGTAAAGTTAAACTGTACATAAAACCACAATACATCCCTTACATACATTTGAAGCTTAACTTTGCTGGCTTCGCTACTCCAACATTTATTTTTTCTAACTTAATAAAATCTATTCTTTTATACTAAAACAAATTTCATATTAAATTCAATTAAATATTTTAATCTCTTTTCGAAACAACAATCTCTTCTATTGTTTTAAATAAATTAATATTGTCTCCTTCTATTTTGTTGCATCTAATTAGAAAATACATCTATGGACAATCAAGTTGTAAATATCCATAATCCTGACGTTTAGAAATCTTTCAAGTTGTTTCATAACAATATAAGTTATTCCCGATGGTACCACATAACAATACAAACTACTCACAAAAGTAAAATTCAATTTAATTTCCAAACAACAGCTAAAGCTCAATATTTAAATAAAATTCGAAATAAATCAAGCAATAATCAACAACATTAACATTTCAATAATTAAAATATTCATTTAACGTTCTCCATTAGCACATAATCAAATACCAATCACAGTCCATATAAGTACATTAACAACTCCCACACGCAATCCATCCATAATGTTTCCAAATGATATTTCCGATAACAACGATTATCACAATGTTTACATGATTTTTTGATATCCTTGCTAATTACCTCTGAACATATATTCCTAAATTTTTCCTATGCAATTCATATACGCATGGAAAGAAACGATTACACAAATTCTCTTTCATAATAAGATCAAATATTTTGTTAAACATTCACTAATAACCTATCTTCCTTCAATGTCTTTGAGCTTCATCAAAAAGTTCATCCAATTTTTCATCTCCATATTCAGCCGATTTCTATCCACTGCTGGATGAAGTCCTCCAACTTTTTCTTCCACGTACCTCGGTCTGCTGATATCCTCATCCATGTAGCTCCCGAAAAACGCTTGATTTCTTCTACCCATCTTGTATTTGGACGTCAACTCGGTCGTTTCTTTTCTCTAGGAATCCAATGTAGTACATTTGTCGTCCACCTTCCATCTGTTCGCCTAGCTATGTGACCGGCCCATATCCACTTCATCTTCTTCGCAGTCTTGATTACATCCTCTATCTTTGTTTGTGCCCGAATCCATTCATTTGTCTTCCTGTCCTTCCTGGTTATTTCTGGCATGCATCTCTCCATTGCTCTTTGCGTGACTCTCAATCTTAGGGTCGTTTGCGCATTCAATGTCCAAGTTTCACAGCAGTACATCATCACAGGTAAGACACATTTATTATAAACTTTACGCTTCAGACACATTGGTAGTTTGCTTTAGAAAATAAAGTGTAGTCTTTCAAACGAACTCCACGCCATTTTACATCTTCTATTTATTTCATCAGTCAACATGGCATTCGATGTTTTAAACTGGCCTAGGTAAACATACTCATCAACTATGCCTATTGTCTCTCCGCTAATCTTTATTTCCAATTCTGCAGCATGTTGATTGTATATGACCTTTGTTTTACTTAAATTCATTTTAAGGTATTTTCGAACTCTCATTATTCAGTTCTTCCATTCTGGTTTTTCAGTTCTTTCGCGTTTGAAGCAAATAGGACTATATCATCAGCGAACCGTAGGTGATGAAGGTATTCGCCATTAATTTTAATTCTAACTTTATCCCAGTTTAAATTTTGAAACACTCTCTCCAGAACCGCAGAAAACAGTTTTGGGGAAATTGAATCTCCTTGCCTTACCCCTTTTCGAACTTCAAATTTTTCTTTTTCTTGATGTAGTCTAATGACAGATGTGGCAGTCGAATAAATGTTTCGCAGTAGCTTGATGTACGCATTTTCGATACCTTGATGTTCAAGTGATTTAAGTACTGCTGATAAGGAAACCGAATCGAAAGCTTTGTAGAAATCTATGAATCCCAAACATAGTGGAAGTTCATATTCATTAGTCCTTTCCATAACTTCATTCAGTGTTTTTATGTGGTCCATTGTGCTAAAACCACGACGAAATCCGGCTTGTTCCCTTCTCTGGTTAAAATCTGAGTCCTGTTCAATACGATTCAAAATAAGTTTGGTGACAATTTTGTATAGAACTGACAGTAAACTAATTGGTCTGTAGTTTTCCACGCGTTCTTTGTCACCTTTCTTGTGCAACAAAATTATAACAGCATTATTTCAACTTCTGGGTATTTCTCTCTTCCTCAGGCACATTGAGAATAATTTCGCAAGTTCCTCTTTCATTTTTTCACCTCCCCATTTAAACATCTCTGCTCTGAGTCCATCTTCTCCTGGCGATTTTCCGTTCTTCATCCCTCGAAGTACTTTATCCACTTATTCTTTCATTACATCTGGGACACCTACGTCATTTTCTTCTGAGTCTTCATTTCTTAGATCTTCTTCGGAGTAGTACAATTCTGTGTAGAATTTTTCAAATATTTTTATAATTTCTTCCTTATTTCGTGTTACGTGTCAATTAAATAGTACATACGTGCCAATTTTTCATAATATCTATTAAATATCTTATATTTCCATTAACTCTATTCCCACATTTATTGTAAATCAACTCCTTCTCTCCATTCCTTCTACTCATACTACTCATTGAACCAGCTTTCAACAATTCCACTTTATCATTCAATTTCCTATTTCCAGCTTTTGTTCCTCCTTCGAACAAATCTCCTGATATTTAAGAATACTTGTACTTCCTCCTTCTATATCAAAAATACTCCATTCTAATGAATTTTCCTATGTTTTCTCTTCTTGTAAGCGAATTTTATTCCTTCCTGTAGTATTTCCATCTTTCACATTTCCTTTCACATTATCTGTAGAACTCAAAGATATAGTAGACAATTCATCAAATAATTCCATTTCAGACTCTCTAGTTGTATAGCCTGCCTCATCGGATCCAATACCTGAATCATCTAACATCAACAAACCTTTATTCTGCTGTTGCAAAAAACATAATTCTTGACTTTTTACTGTATCTCTCTCTACCACCAACTGTTCTTTATTACTTACGTCTTCACTACTAACCTGAACTCGACTATCAAAGATAAATATTTAAATTTAATATTTAAATAAAATTCGAAATAAATCAAGCAATAATCAACAATATAAACATTTCCATAATTTACGTATTCATTTAACATTCTCCGTTAACACATAATCAAAATATGCATTGTAACTGGAAGTGATATTCAGTTCACTAGCCAGTCAATTGAATTGGGAGGGTAATCTATAAAATAAGGATCTCATTATTAGAGATATCCTTTGGTTTGGAAGAGCAAAATAGTGTTTGCAACTTGTAATCCGCGTAGGTACTCCAAAATATACGTTTGATAATAGTTGATCACATCTGATTTGTCCATTTACAATTTTATGTAGGAACTTGAAATCGGCAGCCTTACGACGATTTTCTGGAGATTTATTATTCAATGCTTCAAGTAGTGAGCTTTTTTTCAAGTTACCAACAGTGGGAACTCTAAACCTAACAATTGCTACGAAAAGGTTTAAATCCCTCTTCAACTTATATAACACTGTAAGGGTAGCTATAGACCATAAAGGTGAACAGTAGTCCAGTGAAAGGAAAACATAAGTTTTGTAGCATAGAGATAAAGCCTGAAGATTTCACATCTCGACGTATCTGTAAAGTAACTCAAGGAAACGGATAGCTTTTTTTCCTTGGTTGTGGCAACATGTTCTTCGAAGCTTAGTTTCGAATTTATGAAAATTCTAAGGTCACTATGACTACTAATTTGCTTAATAATATTGTCTCCAATAACATAGGTGCTGTGGAAGACATTTTTACATTCTTTTCTTTAGTTCACAATGGTTCGTGGTGCCATCAAATCTTGCAACGTTAACTCATTTCCCTTCGTCATAAAATGATGAAATTTTGCACATCAACATACGTCGGGGGACAATACAACATTCCATCGTTATTTTCATATATTTCTATATATTTATATGATTTCAAAGCATATTTTAATATATATATTTTTATACAAACTTCTTTATCCCAAAATAAATACTGACCCGGAACGATCCGGGGTTTTGCTGGTTGCCGAACCCTTTAGGATTTGGTTCACAATACAGCTTGAGAAAAAAATAATAAAAAGCGTTTTAAAGACATTATTTTTTTAAACGATTCAAACGAAAAAGTAAAAAATAATTTCGTTTATGTATGATTAAAAAGAAAACCATGGGGCGTGCTTTCATATACAGTCACTTTATAAATTCTTCAATTGGCGCGCCACATGCTTTACTTTTTAGCCATGCATAAACAAAATTGTTTTTTACTTTTTCGTGCGAATTTAAGAAGCTTTTTTATTATTTTTTTCTTTAGCGAGATCATGAGAGAGACAAATTTTGCCGGATTTATTTTCAATCCCACTGTTCACACCAAGAAATAAATGCATTAATATAAAATTGGAGCCCAGTCACATCATTAATGTTGTGGCAGTCACTATAGCAACATGCGCAAATTTTGGTTTTTGCGTATTACTGCTAGTGTACAAGAGATGGCGCATGATATCGTCAACTTGTGTAAATAGTGTTTTAGGTTACTTTAATCAACATTAATGCTCTTTCATCTTAGAATAAAGTGTTTTAATGATTAAATCATTTTCGAATTATGATCACTAATGACTATATGTCGTTTATGTAATTAAGCAGAGAAAATCAATGTATGCAATTGTTTATTGTACAGGACAGTATAACCTGGCAGAGCAGGTCATATATTGTACAAGGTAACCAAAAAGGTTTTTGCCGTTTTTGACGTCAAATTAATCATGCGCTCACAGAGAGGAAAGAAAATCAAGCAATCGGGAGTTAGTCTAAACATCGACCTTCGGTAATACAGGCACGGTGCTCACGCACAGCAGTCATAGCTCGTCAAGTGTAAAAGAGAAATAGATGTATCAAAACACCTTGTTCGTGTGTGTTTGTTGTATGACTTTAAAATTGACCTGTCAGCTGCCGCATCACGTCGCCGCATATGTCAGGCATTTGGTGAGAATACCGTGAACGAACGCACCGCCAGGCATTGGTTCCAGAAATTCCATTCGGGAGATGTGAGACTTGCTGGTGAACCTCGCAGTGGACGACCACATGTGTTGGATGACGAGGCCCTGAAAGCAGCAATCAAGAAAGAGAGTAGTCTAACGTGTGATGAACTTGCAGAAAGGTTCCATGTTTCCGCTGACACAGTCAGACTGCAAATGCGTGGGATAGAGAAGTCATACAGGTTAACCAAGTGGGTACCCCACACATTGTCGGCATCCAACAAGGAACAACGAGTAACAGCCTGTTGTCCATGCTCATTCAGCACCTGAACACACACATGTTTGATCGCTTGCTCACTAGTGATGAAAAGTGGGCCCTCTATGACACTCCCAAGCGTACCAGACATTGGTTTTCGTCATGTGGCCCTGTTCCGCACACCTCAAGACCACCTCTGCACCCACGAAAGGTTATGCTCTCTGTGTGGTGGACTTGTCGCCAAGTGGTGCATTACGAGCTCCTTCCACCTGGTCAGACCATTCCTGCTGACCTCTACTCACAGCAGTTGCATCGGGTGCATCATGCATTGCAGCAGAAGGAACCGGCATTGGCGAATCCCAATGGTGTGCTGTTCCTCCACGAAAATGCCAAGCCACATGTGGCAAATAGGACCCGAGAGACCCTTTAGTTACTTGGCTGGGAGACACTGAGCCATGCACGATATTCACCAGACCTTGCGCCAACAGATTACCACTTGTTTCATTTCCTCGACAATCACCTCCGTAGGAGATCCTTCGCCAATGAGGAAGATCTGCGGAACGGATTTATTTCCCTCGAAGCCCACCAACTTTTATCACCAGCGTCTTGAGCAGCTGCAAGAACGTTGGCAAAAGGTGTTAAATGCTGATGAAGTTTACTTCGAAACCTAAAGGTACGTACCGTCCACTGTATTGTTCTTCGTTTATCAGTGCTATAGAACGGCAAAAACGTTTTGGTTACCTTGTAGAACGTAACAAAGAACAAATAAAGTGTGCACCAGCCAATAAGTTGTTGGTTATTTAAATAATGAATTCTCCCTTGCCTATCGAGGGAATTAATATTGTCCCTTGACAGTGCGATAGATATAACATCTCTTGGTGGAAACGATAAATTAGTCAAACCTCTTGAATAGGGCGAGAGGCTGTAAAGTCTCTTCAAGGACCCTCTGATATCTTGTCTCTTATACGGAAAGGCGATCGTCCGGGAGCTGGGACAGTATGAGAGAATCTCTTGTGTGCAAGAGAATATTTTCCTCTTGACCAGAGCCCCGCCCGTTGTTATAGAAGACTCTTGTATATTGGAGAGGCTACTGGAAGAGTACCCCTTGTAGAGAGGCTCGAGAGGGAGTTCAAAATACCTCTTGCACATAATCTCTTGCAGGATAGTCGCCCACGGAATCCACATCGGTGTGTGCAACAGAAGTGAGCAGAGGGTCCGCCACCAACACGCTGTCGAGAACCAGTACCCATTACATACACCGGAAGCTGGCTTTCGTATTAGTTAGCAGCAGCATCTGTACAAAGAACCTTCTTGTCCTTACCCACCGTGGTAGTCTATGGCTAGTAGTGATCGGAGCACGGCACCGGAACCGTTACATATGGCATCCGAACGTGAACGCGATGGGGCCGCCTCTACTGCACTAGGGGTGCAAAATATTGTAAGCCAAAACAGGGGAAAACTTGTACAGAACACTAGGAATGTGGTGAATTCTGGAAAAACTAAGAATGATGTTTTCGTAACAGATAAAGTAGATGGAGAGAAAAAATATGTTGTGGGTGCTTGAAGGAAATATCTCATTCCCTCGGAGACATGGAGAATGAGGAGGTGCAGGATATGCCAAGAAAATCTGACATAGAAAACCGAAGACAAGTAGTCGCCTCACTAAGGACCATTTACAATGGATACCCTGTGTGCTTTAATAAACACTAGCATCATCAAATCAAAACAGTCACGGGTTGAATCGTAGATACGTTTCGATAAATTTGAGCAGTCACAGGCTGAATTGTTGAATGTAATCCGAGAGGAGTCACCTGCTACTGTGTAGAGGTTAAATGAATAGAGGAGCCTCAAGCTGAATCATTTTCGCGTATGGAGAAACTAGAGCTGCATATGGAGCAGTTACAGGCTGAATCAATTTTCCGTATGAAACAGCTGGATAATTATAAGGAATATATTCATAGACAGGTAGTAAATATAGAAGGTATGCATAAACGTATGGAAAAGCAGTTGGAAAGAGTGGCCAATAAGAATGATATACGGAGAGTAGTAGAGCAACAGCTGGAGAGTAATAACGGCATGTTTCAAGGTCAATTGGATGGTATGAGTTTGTATCTTCAAGATACTATAACTAATCTCGAGCAACGATTCGCAGAGATGAAAACCAATGTAATTGAACATATTGATGAAGCTGTAATGAAGTCGGGAAAGGAAATTCGGTCCAGAGTTAATCAGTTAGAAGGGCAGGTGAATAAAGTCTTAGATTTTAAAGAAACCTTTAACGTTGAACTTGATAGAATGTTGGATCAGAGAGAGAGAGAGAGAGAGAGAGAGAGAGAGAGATGTTAAGAAAGTATTTGTAGACACTGGAAAAAGGTAGCAGATCTGACATTGACCTCAAAACGATATTGTGAATAAAGTGTCACGAATATAGAGAAAGAGTTGGACAAACAGGAAATATATTGAGGAAGACAATCCAGAAGAACACAGATAAGATATATAGACACTAAAGTGAAGATAAAGGAACAAGTGGAGAAACCAGTCAATACCATACAGATATCAATCCAAAGAAATATTGAAGACATGATCCAGATGAAAATCAAAATCTGTATCGCTATCAGTAGAGTGAGTGCGCTTGAGGAAAAAATAAGAGTGAAGAGTGGACAAATATTGTAGAGAGGAAAATGATCACCGATGTAGGAAGACAACTGATTGGTGGAATCATCACAGTGAGAATATATCCGGTAGTAGTTGGCGTAATAAAGTACCTAGTAGAAAGTTAGAGTATTCGTCCCCGGAGAGTGGATATTCTGATACAGATGAGCTTAGTAACAGTGACGAGAGGATGTCAAGCAGTAGTCACGAAGTTAGATTGTCAAGTGGAAGAAGAACAAAAGGATCACGACCGGCAATCAAGAGGAGAAATGAGAGATACAGTCCACGAAGACATGAGTGGTCACTGAAGTAAGTTGTCAGACCTGAATTTTTTCAATTTACACTTCAGAGAAGTCACAGTTAACAGCAAAAGCTTACATCAAACTATTGGAAAGAGAAGCGACAGTCGCTGGTGTACCGATGGCAGAGTTAGAGAAGGCAATTCCTTTCGTATTAAATGGTTCTGCTCTATATTGGTATCAGTCCAATTAAAAGCGTTTTAGGGATTATAATGCGTTCAAAACGGCATTCATACAATATTAAAAGTCTGAAGGGATGATGAACGCGAAACTAACCAGACTGAGGACCATGCCATACGATCCAAAGATAGTTCGGTGTTGAATGATTTGTGGTCGAGATATATACACAGATCCGAGACCTTGATGAGAACATTGCGGAGTCACAACTGTGCAATTGTTTAATCACTTTGTTGCCAGTAAGCTATCAAAGGCATTTGTCGATATCACTTATAACTGGACTCATTGACTTACTGAAAGCAGTGCGATGATTAGAATTAGTGTGACACAAATGAGGCTAGAAAGGTATATTTTAACCATAGCTATGGAAGACAATATGAGGATGTTCGACCTTATGAAAACAGGATAAAACCGTCGAGAGTGAACGAATTGCAGATGGAGTATGAACAAGGTCGAGGAGTGTAAGAAGACAATAATAGAACGGACTTAAGTGATGGAGTAGCAACGATACGTAGTGAGCAAAGAGGACCCGAATCAGTGAGAACAACTAGTTGGGGTAAAAGATGGTTCCAGGGTTGGAACCAAACGCGAAATAAATTCTCGGCCAATTGGAAAAGAGACAGAAGTTCGGAAAAAGGCAATCATGAAGATAAGAATCAAGGAAATACCCAAGAGCAAGATCGCGGGCTAAACGCTGAAAGTGTTCAGGGTTTAAATGCGCTAGTGGCTGCAAAAACTAGAAAAGGCGTCTGAGCTGTGGGTCGAGCCTGTGCGAAATGAACTGTTGACAGTAGTGAGATAGAGTAGTAACCAGTGAAAGTGAAAGTGGGTTATTAAATATGGAACTGGATGGGACTGAATATATATAGTACAACTAGTGCGTTACGAAGAGTAGTGGTGAACGTGTGGCGTGGCTTGGATAGAACGGTTTGGTTTCGGAGCCCGTTCGGACGTCATGGGTGGTGCAACTATAGCAGCATGTGTGAATTTTGGCTTTTGTGTATTACCGTTTGTGTTCAAGAGATGGCGCATGCCATCGTCAACTTGTGTAAATAGTGTTTTAGGTTATTTTACCAGGTGCGTAAATATAAAACCGGAATTTATGTACCGGAATATGAAACCGGAATTTTAAAATACACAGTGATTGGATGACAATGGTAAGAACTATTTTATTCGAAGTAT
>JAGDQP010066073.1:0-11330 GCA_022664845.1 Lepisma saccharinum | reverse complement strand
TATATTTACACATTTTCTGGCAGTCAGTGAGTTCATAAAATTGATTTAAAAAATATAAATTATGTGTTTTGGAGTACTTTTGGCTTTATTCAAAATTGTTCTCCACTCGTAGTGTTCCTCGCCTTAATTTCATGCACTATCTCGGCTTTCATCTGCTGTGACTGAGTGAAACCAAAGGAAACATCAGTAAGAGTAACTGGTGGTAGTAGAACGCGAACCTTGAGCACACAAATGTTGAATTATGATCCTTGACCTCGACACTTGAACTTATTGACTGCGTTACGAAAATAAACCTTAGGAACTTTATATTAAGAATATGATTGGTGTGGTTAGACGGTTAGAGTCAGCCAGTGGTTTACCTAAAATTTTCAAATCGGTGGTGTAAGATTGAAACTTGTTGACACACAGGATCATTCCTTTAATTTCTCCTAAAATGTATTGTGTGCTTCAAATATTCGTGACTCCATGTGATAAGGTCAAATGCTTGTAAATGAATATTAATAGAGATTAAATATATCTGCTATCTTACTCCTTCAGAATAACTTCCTCCCTTTCATAGATTATTTCAGCATTTTTTGCGAAAATGCCATGAAATTATTTCGCCGATTCAGAACGTCTTTAGCATTAAAAATGCTGAAAAAAAAGAGCGCAAATAAAGATATGTACAAGGGAGCATGAAAACATAGTATGGGATAACTAAATTATGTAAAGGACTTATCCTGTGTCTCGACATACATGACTAAATGCTTTTTAATCAGTATTTGCATTTTGCAAATTTAAGTCTTGTCACACGTCACGAAATATGATTTTACTTCCTATTTACACATTTAAATATGTATTTTTTATGTAGAGCCAGGAAGCTATTAGGTCCCTTCCTATCTACGGCCTGGCGAAATAATCAAGAACCCATGTATTTACATATAGATTACCCACAGATAAGTAGTTATGAGGTGGGCCCGGAATATCAGAACCCCCTCCCGAAATTCTTGTTTTTTTTTTTTAGGTAAAATTACTGTCATTTTAGGAAAAGTATATTGATTTTACACAAATCTCACACCAAGACAGACATCGGACCCTTCTCCCCCAAAGGTGCTGGACTCCCCTGAAATCAACTTTTAAATACGCGGCTGCTCACCCAATTCAAAAGGAAAAGTGCAGAACTAAAATATATTTGACAACGACGGTTCACGAGTGGCAAACTTGTACAAATAAGAATAATTATTAAGAATCATGTGTCTTATTTCTAACATGTTCTGATCAGACTGTAGATATATTTTAATTTAATTACAAGCTCTTTCATTTGGTTTTTGCCTATGAACAAGTGGACGGGTGCATGCTGCATAAAGGAAGTATCAATTAAAAGCATATTCGACCTAACTTCTTGTACCTAACACATGCGTTTATCGAAGCCATAGTAGCCTACATAGCTACGCATTCTTCTACTTTAGTAGCAACGTTAGCTGTTTTTCTGTACATGGACACGGATTCAATTCCCGCCGGGGTCAATTGAATGGAGTGGTTCGGATTCCACTTTGTTAAACAAACCAGTCGGACACAAACTGTTAAAAACTGTAGATCCTGTCTTTAGAAGCTCACCAGCTCGTTAATGACGTTAAAATCAGTTCTATTCAGTTAGTTGTTTTTCACTTAATTATATTCTTTTTCTCGATATTTTGCAGAATAGTTTTGATTTTAACACAGTTCAGTACCCATTATTCATTATCTCAGTTATTTCGTCAACCGGCAAGAAAAAAAAGGTTCATGTTGGGAATTTGAATAATTCTTTTTTTATATTATATATTCTTTCCACGAATTCCGCTACTGAATTAACACGTCAACAGCAATTCAACTGTTAACTATCACTGAGCATGCGCAACGATCACATTTGGTTGGAATTACAGTGTTGTGAAATTTAATTAGCAGCGGAAAATGCATATTTTTCGGGTTTTACTTAAGTACGAAAAGTAGTACTTAAGTTAGAGTATTAAGCGCTTCCAGCAACAGACTTAAGTACACACTTGGCTGAGTGCAACTCTGACCGATTTAAGTTAAACTCTTAAGTCTAATTTAAGATTTTTCTTGCAACCCAGCCCAGGATGATAGTTTAAAAGCTGAATTTGGGTTGAAATCTTGGAAGAAATAATGCGAAATATTTTTATATGTGCAAGAATAATTATATATGTTGAATGAGACGAATTTTAATCGTAGTGAATGATCGAAATAAAATATAATGTCTTAATAAATAAACATAATTAAATAATGAATTGAATCAGTTGTAATCTAAATATGTTATGACATTATTGACTTATTATTGAGCCATTTTGTAAATGATTTAAATCTATTATTTTATCAAATCAAGCTATTATTTGAAAGAGTAAAAGTAAGAATTTTAATTTATTTTGTTTGAAGTTAAACATATTATATTATCAATGAATTGACAGAAGATATTGATTAAAAAAAAGAAAAGATAATTTATTTTAATTAATTGAACATATTGAATTAATAAATGAAATGAAATATTTAATTTATATTATATTAATTGAATTTTTTTTTTATCACGTTATAACTTGAAATTTAATCAAAATTAATATTTTTTTTAAACGATGGGGGAAGCTTATGTAATGACCTTGTTATATTCTCCATGGTATATTAAGAGTTTCGCGAGGTTCTCGCTAGATGGTTGTACTTTTGTCGCTGCAAAAGCGAAGCGAGCAACTTTTTTATATATTAATTAATTGTAAACTGCAATATTAAATCAATTGCACTAGTTTTAAAAAAGATAAATACCAATTGCTAATTTAATAAACATTGTTGTCAAATGTAATCAGAGTGGGTTATAGGTCAAATATACCAGATAAATATATGTATTAGGTATGTAAGTAGCACTTGTCAGGTACAAGATGTGGAGGTAATCAAGATGTAATTTTATTATATTTCAACCCTCTATTAAACAAATTTATTTTGTTGTGACATTTCTACGTCTTCTTTATAGCTAGACGTAGTGGAGGAATTGTCTGCATTGTCCAGGCTGTTGAAAAGCGCCGCAGCAATTGTGGACGAATTTCTCTACAACTATACCTTGTGTCACCACTACGGTGTAGCTTTGGGGTACTTTATTAGGTATAGGTTGTTATCAAAGGCATCGTCCTTCGAACCTGCAAGAGCGACCCTGAAAAGATAATGTAATGGGATTTCTTATGATTTGACCGCACAGGTGCAACGTTTTATATACATATTATTATTAGTCACGGTGGCAGATTCTTTGGTACAATTTTGTGTTGAGAGATTCTTTTTCTTTCAAGCACAGGCTCATCAATGAGTGAGTGCATTCACTTACTGGTTGTTTCTACCACAATACTTGACCCAGTTCAGAGATTTACCCAATATGCAAGAGAAATGTGCCTAAAAGCTATAAATACCAATTCATATTCAACAAATGGTCAGCAGCAAGAATGTCAACTTTCTTAATTACAAACTTTACTTTTCGATTGTTCCCAATTTATGGAATTTTGCAACTACTTCACTTGAACAAGCGTGAAAATATTAATTTTGTAATATCTCACAATTATCGAGAAAATAAGATACGCTACTTACACAAACTTCTGATGCATAAGGTTTTGTATAGTAAGTGGGAGATTAATTACCCTACAACGAGTAAATAACTCTCACTCTTTTATTTAATCTTTTCAACGCTCAACTTCTGTATCCCATTTTCAATAGACTAATGCGAGAGAGGGCGAGAAAAGACTAACTGCCCATTCATGCCCTTTTAATCGCCGGCCATGTAATCCTTTCTCTACCATGCAGTTTTCCTCCGCCCAGTAGTGGGTCAGGCCAAAAAATAAAACCGGAATCCAGCCCCGTAAATACATCTACTTTCCTTCTTCGATCTTGTAATAACCCCATGGTTGAGTGTTTACCAATCTTCTAATACACACCGTTTATCATCAACACAGCTTAATGCGAGCTTGTTAACTTCCATACTTTACAACTTGTGTTTGTTGCTTCTAATCTATCGCATCCTTCTTCAATATTCTAATTAAATAGTCTTTGTAGTCATTGATTAGTACTCTGAATATTACTCTGAATACAACAACTATGGTCAGTAGCTCTTCATCAAGAAGTTCAATACTCTCTTTTGGCCAAATGAAAAAGATAGTTTCGAGTCGTTGAACAGGTGGGCAAATACAACGTAAAACGTTTCCAAGATACGTTTGTTTATTAAGCCCCTCGTACACGATTCAATAAAGCTTGAACAAGAGCGTTGAACAAGCAATTGGATGAAAATGACGTCACGAGTCATAGACTCCACACAGGAAATCTCTTGAATTCAAGTCTTCTCATCCAATTCGTCCTATTTAGAACCTGTCCTATTTTTATTGAATTCAACGCAGTGATCTACCAATCACATCGCTGGTGACTTGAACACGTGACAACTGTGCTTCCGGAATGCTAAAAATTAAGATGTTAACATGCAGCAGGGAATTTTTAAAGCCTTGTTTTTATGATGCGAAATAAAGATATTATCAGAAAATCAAAATAAAATAAATAAAGTATCGCTACAAGAAATTCCATTTTGCTGAGGTAAAGTGTACCTGATGTTTCTTCTGTAGGTTTTGTACAATCACTATTGCAATAGAAATTGATACAGAGGGTTTACTATAATTCCTAAAAAAGTTCGTATTGTATTTAGAAGCAGTAGGGTATTAATATTTAAAGTGCCACTGAGTTGCTCATAATTTATGTGGAAAGGTCGAGTTTTTATTCACTGTATGTAGGAAGTACAAAGCTGCTAAACATAGAAGTATCTGGGTACACTTTACTATACATCACAAAACAATGTAATCTTTTCCAACGTATGTGAAAGTGTTGTAACTTAAAATATAACAAAGTTTCGAGTCATGGAAGTATTAAATTAGAGTGAAATAGAGAAAAGTACTTGGAACTACTTGGCTGCTTCCACGTTGGTGAGCGAGCACATTAAACCGTGCATGACATAGCGAAAAGTACTTGGAACTGCTTGGCTGCTTCCACGTTGGTGAGCGAGCACATTAATTTGTGTATGAAATAGCGAAAAGTACTTGGAACTACCTGGCTGCTTCCAAGTTGGTGAGCGAGCACATTAAACCGTGCATGAAATAGCGAAAACTACTTGGAACTACTTGGCTGCTTCCACATTGGTGAGCGAGCACATTAATTTGTGTATGAAATAGCGAAAAGTACTTGGAACTACTTGGCTGCTTCCACGTTGGTGAGCGAGCACATTAAACCGTGCATGAATAGCGAAAAGTACTTGGAACTACTTGGCTGCTTCCACGTTGGTGAGTGAGCACATTAAACCATGCATCGCATATAATAAAAAATCTAACCTTCTTTAACCCACCTTTGCTTATTCAACATTGTGGCCATGACTTTTGTAGCAAATAATGTGTCATTCATAATACGACGCAATGCTATTAACATTCCGCCGCATCCCTACAATCTGCATGTAGTAATGAACGCAAATAAATCTATTCCGATACAAGGTGTCACGAATAGTATGCCTCCACATGATCAACTGGATAGCGTATGTAACGAAATAATAATTAAATATGCATTTTCACTTTGGATTGTTAGTTGTCGTTAGATGTTTATAGAAGTGCGTGTAACCAGAAATAAATAGAAATTTATAAGGATTGAAAAGAGTTTTGAATAAAGCAATAAAAAGTCGATGTTCGAGGCATCACCAACTACGGAATCGCAGCCGTTAATCAGGTTATTATTTTATTAAAAGCGACGCATATCATGTTTAACATTCACTCCATGTTCCCGCTTTCAACGCAGAAAGAGCAAATCGACTCATGTGCTTTTTGCTCCTTCACACTTCCGCTTAACTTATCGAATCGTGTACGAGCACCATCCAAGCACTTTCAACTTTACTTGGATACAACCCTTTGATTATTCCAGTTGGATCGTGTACGCACTCATCCAACTGCTTGTTCAAGAATTTGATTCAATGTTTATTGAATCGTGTACGAGGGGCTTTATGCACTTCTTGACGATGAAAACTACGTTGATTCCAAATGTCGAAGAAACCGTTGAACTAGTGGACCATTTAGGTAGTATACAACGCTAAAATTACGTAGCGGGACTAACGTTGAAGCCACCTTTCAACCTTTGTGCTACTGGGGATAAAAAAACCTTGGTCACCGCAAAATGTAAGGTTCCCTGGATCTGGCTCCAGACTAATACTTGCACGTTTCTGAGTTTTATCAAGTTATCCAATTAACGTAAATATAATGTTAAAAGCTTTTGGAAATTTTAAATGAAATTTGTAATTTATAAGGTAGAAGATATCTTAGACCTTGATCTAAGTATCACGGTCTGACTAAGTAGAAAATTGTAAACATTAGATAAATACTGCATGACCTTTATCTTTGTCTGTGGGTCAATTCAATTTATAATATATACGAGAAACGTTAGGAAAATACTACCAATTTGAGTAATGAAAACGTAAGTACTAAGGATTTTTCAACCAAATATTTTATTTTGCATTTGATTCAGTAAGATAAAATTAAGATAAAAAGAATTGTATGGGCGGTAACAGGTAGGATTCAGTAAGAATTGAGTATATATATAAAAAAGTGTATGTAGGCAATCACCATATCGCGTGGTATTCTTTATTCTATATGGGTACCCGTTGTCTGTAGTCCTTTTAGAAAGGTAGAAACTTCTTCATAAATCTTTTCCTTCTTTGCAAATGTTTTCCTCCAAAACTTCCTGAATCTGTTCCTTTAAAAAAGCTGTGTTCAAATAACACGAATTCTACTATAGTTTGTCCACAGGCTAATGACAGGTGAGCTTCGTACGAGCGATATCCAATGAAATATCTACAGACGCAATCGGAAAGCTTTGTTTTCGTTCGTGTTCTCCTCTCACAAAATTGTCTTCTGCTTCTCCAGAATCTGCGTCAGTTGGGAAGATCAAATATGAAATAAACGTTACAACGTTGTCGCATCTACGGTCGGCTATTTTAGTTCACTGTTACAGACTTCAATTTTATTCTCGTTGTTCCTAATGTGCGTGAAACTTGGCAATAATGCTTCACAAGCAAGAAACTTAAACTTCAACCGCTTTAAGAAAACTGGACTCTATCTGAGAGCTTCCCTTTCATAGAATGAATGACCCCAAAATTTCTCTCTCTCATTGACTGCTCTGTCGCAGTTCTTTTCAAGGTCACCTGCCAAAGCCCTTGGACAAAGTATAACGGTATGAAAGCTGCAAAATAGAACACGCCAGTGACTGACACTGAGTGTTTTTTATTGGCAGAGTTCAATCACTTTGTAGGTACGGTGCAATACGAACTACTTTTTCCGCAGGATCCACATATTTTAAGTAAAGTTTTTTTTTGCGTAATATTGTGTATGTGGAAGATGTATTCAAATATTCTTTCAAGTAAGATTGCTTTATGTTTACTTATTATAGAGCAGAATTATCATAGATAATTCTGTTTGATTGATTTACTGTGAACATAAAGCGTATTAACAGTATGAATTTAATTTTGAAGACTTCTCTACTGATGCAGTGCAGAGTACTACACACAACTGCTTCTACAGTAACAGTTAACTTTAATACAGTTTGTAAGCTTCTCAGCATATTAATGATAAAGCTCATCTCCCGTTGATTGGAAAGGCGAACATTTACCGACTCCAATTTGTGCTTCTGGAGACTTTATATTTATAAAGTTTTTCCTAGGTGTAAGATAAACAAGAATCCTCTGGCATTAACTCAAATTACATCCTACCATTTGTCTCTACTGAGGAAGATAAGTTAAAATAATCAGGCTGGCTATATTTCGAACAGTTCTCGCTTCTGCACTCTAGAGTCGAAACATTGTAATGTTCTGTAATATGTATCTTGTTTCTTCCGTGTTACTAACAACAGAGTCATGTTAGTTTTATAACACTTTCCCAGTAATAAAGTACTTCCTTTTTCATATTACATGGTATTAGAGAAAATTAACTACAATTTCTCCAATCCCATATAACCAAACACAAACAGGCAGTTGAAGTAACACATATTACTGAAAGGAAAAGCCACAAAACATATATAAAAATAAATGGCAATCGAACATGGCGTTCAATGGGAATCGTTCTTAGGGCCCTTATAATTTATATTATACATAACGGAGCTACTTACATACCTAATACAAAGGCAGGCTATTACATATGCTGATGATACTACTATCATTGTTAAAGAAAAATGTACAAACTGACTAATCAATAACTAATCAATAAATGGTATTAAAATATTAGAATAAGCTAAAAATTGGTTCGACAGCAATTGTCGGATACTTGATCTTGTGAATGGTACAAAGCAAAACTATGGGATTAAAGATATTAAAAGTCAGGCAGCGTTTTAAATGTGAATCACCGAAACATTTTTTTTAGTAATTACAATTCACGAACATTCTAAATGGAACAGCCACATAATCCAGACAGAAAAACAAAGTTAATTCTAAACTATTTTCTCTAACGCAAGAATACTAGAAGAGACATAAATTCAGATTTATTATGCACTTATTTATTTAATAATAATCTGACATATTCTGAGTCAACTCATCAGAAACAGCATCAATTATTTCTAAACAACAACAGGCACTGCGTATCATCGGCAGAGTTCGCCGAAGAATTTTATGCAAAGAAATCTTCATACAATGTAAAATACTAACATTCTCTTCTTTATATATTTATACAATAGTTATATCTACAAACATAAACAACGATGCATTTGTAAGAGAACATAACTCTAATACTAGAAGAAAACCAGACTAATCCTCTTTTAAAAATATCCTCGTCGTGTGGGTGTCAAAATACTCAACGAACTGCCAGTATAAAAATGAACAAAATATTAATAGTTGTAAGAAACAGTTATGCAAACACTTGCTGGATAAGGTATATACTGCAGCGTATTCTTTCTATAAACTTCCACAGCAGCTCTAGTCAGTATGTAGCACGCATAGGATAAGTACATATATTCTATTAGGTATAATATAAATTTTTTATTCGTTCACAGAAATAGGTATTGTGAAATATAATTGTTAATATCTAAACTCCCCAGATACCAATGCATTTGGTTATAGTATAATTAATTCAAAATGCGAAAACTCGACTGAAAAATATTACTTAGCATATTTTGCATAATATTTAATTGCAAAATATTCATAATAATTTAACAGTGATTATCTCTCTTGTAACCATGAATCACAAATAGCGTGGGATGTCAGTGACGGATTCCAAACGTAGTGTTAACGACATGCATGTAACACAACGTACTTATATTTATCAGATCCCTGCTACCAAACATGAATTTGACCACTTACATGGAAAATCACAAATGACTCAATTAATTAAATGCCGAGATGGGGGAGAGAAAAGGATATGAGAAGGTATCGGACAGGGTCTAAATTGAAGGTACCATCCCGGCATTTGTCTAGTGTGACTTAAGAAAACTCTGTAAAAACCTCAGTCGGGATAGTTTCCCGTTGAGATTAAACCCACGACCTCCAGAATGCTAAGCTAACGCTCTACCACAGAGCCACGACCGCTCGGTTTCAATTAATGAGTTTTGAAGTTAGTGAACATATGAATAATTCACAAAACGATCATGAGTAATGTGAAATATCTATATATAGGATCTTAATAACAATCATGATCTTAATTGAGTATATGTATGTCCAAAATAAAAGAACGCATGAAGGAATGAGTAAAATTGAATGAATGGAACATGGAGCTATTGTCTGAGTGAACACAAGAAAGTATGGAATTATTCACGTATTTGAACACTATTCAGAGTGTCATAATACATGAGATACGTTTAATGAATCATTGAATGCATCAATGAAAAGGAAAGATGTAAGAGATATTGAATAAATTCAGAAGCTTAGCTTTGGATCATTGCAAGGCATCTTATTTTTAAATCCAAATTTAATGTTAGTGCTTCTGTTTGGGAATTAAATAGTTGATATCAAGAAGTAATAGCAAAATGTTTATCAATGTTTCTCTCCTGTTACCTTGAGGCCGAAGCTCAGTTGATAGAACGTTGTTGCTTACTGATATCAAGCTAATGTTGGGATAGCACATTCAAACTACTCCATTTTCTTTACTCATCTTTTTTCTACACTAATTGTAACCAATTTAAAGATGAGTGAAGAATAATAAAAAAGAATGAAAAAAGCTTTCGTAACACAAATGTGATCAACCACGTTACAATGGTACAGAAATGGAGATTCTTGATGAGTGAAATATTTCAACATGTTGTTAATAGTTAGAAAGTATTATCAGTGTCTCAGGTATTGATAACAACAACAGTTTGTTAATGTACAAGATATGTACTATAACGCATGAGAGCAAGATACTCTATATTCATTGTTTTCACTAAACAGTAGTTCTCATATTGTTGACAGATACCTTAGAAAACAGTACCATGCATATTAAGTTCTTGTAAGCTGTTGTATTCCTTTTCCTGGTTGTTATCTTTCTCTGTGTACCCTTTTGAAAAATTATCTGATACTAGTTATTAGTAATGAAGTCATGTTTCTTCATTTCTAATTACATTCGTTGTTCAATTACAAAAGTCGTCTTAGTACATGACCATGTAGTTTTTCCAGGGGAATAGTTTACGCATGCAACTGCAACAACTACGCTTTCCGAAATGAAAATTTTGCCTGAGGTAGCACCACTCTTAAGCTGGAGAAAGACATTTGAAGCTTTTTCAATTTCTAATAATTATGAGTTTACGGCTAACATGATTTCTAGCACCTTTATTTTCGTGTACATATCAAGAGACAACACCAGAAACACTTTGCTTGAAGCACTATCAGCAAAAACAATTGAACTTCCGTCTTTCCAAACACGTTTGCATCGAACATTCGAAATTCCCTCTGTTGCGCTTCATGGTACATTTGTAGCTATGCTACGCTTTGAACATAATATTTTACAAGATATACAGGAAACAACTTGATTGTATTTGAACTTCCTATCACATCTCATTACGATTAGTGTTATGTCTTGTGTAGAAAAAAAGAGGTAATGTAAAAACATTTTCACATTGATATTTGTATGGATTTTCTCTGTTATAAAAATATCTGTTTTCACACGACTAGAGAATATCTGACCTATCGTGGTAACAACAACAACTGTTGCGGATTCATAGATTTGTATTTTCTTGTAGTATATTCTCTGTCAAACTAATCTTCATTTCCAATTAATGAAGCTTTTTTTAAAATTAGAAACACTTACTTGGCTTCATTGCTACCCTTAAACTTTCTGACGATAAGAATAAGCAAGTTC
>JAGDQP010066070.1:0-11330 GCA_022664845.1 Lepisma saccharinum | reverse complement strand
AAAATTAATATGACTTATGTAAGGGTTATTAGGCCGTATTAATTTTGCTCCGATTTCAAGAAAGTTGTAACGTATATTACTTTGTTTATTACTTTGTTGTATTTATTACTTTATCTTTCAGTGTACTTTTTCTCAATAGATATTTCAGCAAATAAAATGTTTGAGGTAAGAGCAAAATTTGAAACTCCTTCCAGACTAAACAGGGTATGTAATATCTTTCCATCAGTCACAGTTGTTGTGGTTAGAGGCAAAACCGAACAATGTGACCTCATTTCCATTAATGCCAATTTACTTTTTTTTTCTTTCTCTAGTATGTGCTATCTTTCACTACCTGCTTCAGTGAGGATCACAAGCCCTGTACATGAAACGTGTCTCATCTGATGAGCATAACGACACAGAGAGAGAAGCTCTTTTCTATCCAGGCAAACCCTCCGAGTTCATTCCATCAAAACAGGCCTAATTGTATCTGGTTGGGTTGCGCGTTTAGCCATGCAGTTGAGGCTAAATTTAGTGCCACGAGTTGAGTGAGGCATTGATCTTGGGATGTGGAAGTAACAGAGGCAGGGAGGAGGGAAACAGCGACTCGATGGAAAATCCTCTGACGTTGTGACAGAGGTACAGCATACAGTCAGTACACTTTACGTATTTGTGTTTCCAGAGGCCAGATTTGCGGATTGATTAAACCATTCGTAATATATCTAAAAGGAAACATTTATAATTATTTTTGCACTTCAAATAATTACATATTTTAAGCTGTATATGCTCTAAGCAAGCATTTACTTTACATTTTTAAAGCAAATTTTATCCACTTAAATTAAGAGGCGTCAGTAGTCCCGCTCTCACTTTTTTATGTTTAAAGGTTCTGGGAAAATGAAGAATAATACTAAAATTTCAAAAGCTACCCTAATAATACGCATCAGCGCCCACCAAATGAACTACTTCAGATTTTCAAACAGCTGCATTTAAACGAGAAATTTGAATACCTGTAAAATGACGTAACCCAGGTGTTCAAATTTCTCATCGAAAACAAACACATTAAAACTGTGAGTTAGCTCATTTTATAGGTAGTCTTAAGCATTAGTGGGGCCGCTTTCCAAAATATTATAGATGCTCGTCATTTGTCCGCTTGTTTTAAATCTAAAAAAGTGGGAGAAGGAGTACTGAGGCCTCTTAAGTAAAATGTTTTTACTTTTTTGTTCTCTTTCATTTACAACACAATTTAGTGCGTAACCCTATCATTAAGTGCGTTTGGTAGCTTAGGATAGAGGTAAAAAGTTGGCGGAACCGGGGATAAAACTTGGTTCATCTTCGTGATAGACTGTGACTTTAATCCCTTGAGCTACAATGAACACACTAAATTTCGTCCCTTTTCCCGCAAATATTAAAGGTAAGTTATGCGAACCAAAGTTTACTGCGATGAGTTAAAGGTGAGTTATGCGAATGAGTGAACCAGAGTTAATCGCAATAATTGTGATCAAAAATATATACAGAAATGTTTGGAATTATACAAGCGCACAAGAAGGATTCAAAAATAATATTCAGAAAAGCGTGATAAACTCTCTGCACCATTATTTATACTTCTTGAACACAAAACCAAGAAAATTTAGCAAGATGTATACAAAAAGTGTAAAATTAGAGTATCATTTTTACAGTGTATCGTATTCGCATTATTTACTTACTTTTAATGATAACCGATGTCTGTTGCGGTTCTGCAGTAACATTCTTGCTTAGTGATCGAGAAGTCTAGGATTTGAAACACAATATCGTACATAGTGACGGATTCTTCTTGATTTCCCTCAGTCATAACAGTCGATTAGTACGATGGTACCCTTCATTAAGGCCAGGATTTTTCTTTCTCGACATACTCATAATGAGAACTCAGCCCCTATAATTAGGATTTGAAGGTCGCATTCTATGTTCAGCACTGGGGAAGCGTTACAGGAACAAAACATGCTAACGCCGACCATTTTGGAAGTTTTCCCCAGAGTTCTTTTTCTTTTCTAAATTTATTCATGGCCTTTAGGCAACTTTTACTCAGGTCACAGAGTTCTTTCTGCCCTATCAAGCGAATCCGCTATTATCTCGAACAAAGTTCCTTTCTTAGATCTATCTCCGAAAGATGTGCATTCTGAGGGCCACTATTCCTCAGACTGAAGAAGGATTTACAGTTTAGATTCTACAGAGTGCCAAAAGGGTACTATGTACTGAAAGTAATATCCATGTCGAACGGCTTCCTTCAAGCGTTGTTCAAAATGGGCACACGTTCAAACATGTCTGCAGACTCTTTTGCATATTGGCGAAGAGTTTCTGCAGGGTATGTGGTGTGCTTTATATTGGTCATAATTACAACCGGTAGTTCCTGAAGTGTATGTAGATTACCTGGTTACACTTTGCCCTTTAGTGCTCCCCATAGGAAACCATTAAGCGATGACAGACAGAGGAGGTCATAGTACCCTGAAGATAATGCGATTTGCAAACACGTCCTCCAGAAACTCGAGTGATGCGGTAATGATATGAATAGTTCTTGTTCAGAATATCGTGGGGTGTACTCTTTGGTGCGTTACCTTGTGATAACCACCGCAGAATTTATTAATATTCGTTAGTATCTTGTCCTGGGTTTCCAGAACGGTCTTCTCTGATGTGGCAATTGCAATCTTCGACAATTCCGGTCACAAAGACCTCTTTACCAGAAATATAATTTTAAAAAGAATTTAGTAAGTGACAATTGCGTTCATACCAAGAATTTTTCATGAATTTGAATTTGAATTTATTTTTAAGATCTTTAGGCAACTTTGGCTCAGGCCGAATGAATGATGATGGGATGAATTGGTGGAATTAAGAAAGTGGGAGGAAACGGGAGCACCCCGAGAACCCCCCCCCCCACACACACACGGTGTTTGTCCACCACAAAGGTCACATGGCATGACCAGGGATAGAACCGACGATCTCACGCACCAGAGGTTAGAGCTCTACCAACTGATCCATCTTTTTCTCCAAGAGATACTGATGGGCAGGAACATGAAATAATAGGCTACTCGCCGCTCTTCGTCTATACTGTACATTCTAATATGCGGCAAACGTAGTTAGAGACAGATATTAGTGTGGTAATTCATTCGTGTTTTGGTAAGGTCTGATTTATGAATTAGCGATATAATATAGAGCAAAGTGTAGTGCATGTGATCTTTTAGGCCTTGTTTCGCTAAGTGTCGTAAAATTTTAACAAACCAAGAAAGGAAGGATTTCCGCTTTCTACGATGGATATTCCTATCGGAAGTACGAGAACAGTAACGTTTTGTTTAACGCATCAGTTCATTTTTCATTTAGAAATATGAATACAGATGCACGGTATATGTTTACAAACCGATTTTCACCATCGACATAACCCTGACTATGAATATTGTGTGCAATGGCTAAACTATAACAAAATCTATGTATATTGCAAATGCTGCATTGTACACACTACGCGTGTGATGATGATCAGGTTTGAAATAGATGAGATACTGTGAATATTTTCCACAGGACCACAGTACACTAAGCAACCTTTGTAACTTTCAGAAAGAACCATCCCTACATTTGCTTGATTAGACGTTAAGAATACCAAGGAAACGTATCATGATTTCCGTATCAAGGGAACATCTAAGCTCTGGAGTTTTTGTGGTTTTAATAATAACTTAGTCTCGTGTCTAGAAGACAACGGCTGCTTAGAAAAAAATATAAGGAAAATAAGATATGGGGAAAATTGTATAAAGATATGGAAAAGAAAATAATGAAATCCCTTAATCAAGGCCGACATTATACCGGTGGAACTTAAAAAAAAAAGAAATATTTGTTCAATTTAGCAAATCTGAGCAGTTTAAAACACATACGATCTCCTCAGCCCCAATTCGTAGGTAGAGACCTAAGCCACGAACTCGGAAGCGGAAAGCGTTGCCTTACCAATCTAAAGGTCATGGGAACGCGCCCATCATCCTGACGTGAGTTTTTCCAGGGTTGATCCTCAGTCATACCACACAAATAGCGAGATAGTTCCTATTAACTAGGCCCTAACCGACTATATTCCATCGTTCACGGTCTGAGCCTCAGATGTCTGAGTCTCAGATAATACATTCAAATTCAAATTCTAAAGTTCAAATACTACGACCGGATATTTTCCAGGGTTTGTCTTCAGCACCTCTTGAGAACCTCAAGTGCAGCAAAGCCTCTGTGAGTCAATTTCGTCTAGGGACGATGCCTCGGACTAGTCGCATCAAGAGTATAAAAATTTCGTTAAAAAAAGACACTTCTCAAAAGCCAAGTGCATGAGCAACTACTATGTAAAAGAAAAGCATCAGCTCAAACAGATTTAGAAATTTAATATCCATGCCAGATGAAAACAGTAAGAATTTCCACTTTAAATCAATAATGTGTCAAAATTTCAATATGTAAGATAAGGTGAAATATTAAAGAACGCAGAAATCCTATATTCCAGGGAAGAAAGAGAGGGGAAGGACATTCATCTTTGAAAGTGAGGTAATCTCTTGGTAGCGGAGATTTTGACATCTTTCACCAAGAATGTTCTAAGCAAGAACGAAACGCTTCTATACAAAGAGTAAAGAGCGGCTCGAAAGATGTATGTCGTTCGGTTCTGATAAAGTAACGGATGTGTCTGTCAGAGGCATCTGCACAATGATCTTTGTTCTGTTTTCAGTCTAGTTTCGGATTCGATTTTCTAGACGGATGCGATGACAGGAAATGTTTTTTCATATTTATGGCATTTTGCTTTTCTTTGTCGAGATCTGATATGCCTAAGAAGTTTTACACTACAATCTCTTCTCTTGTGTTCACACTATATTATTTTAAATAATGAACTTCCATGGCTACGCCATGAAACTCTTCAAATGATCTCTTTCGATTACTCAAGCTTAAAATAAATTATCATGCAAAATAGTTGTTATAGGTTATTTATGCGAAACATCATACGGGTACAATGATACTTGAATACAGATACTCCCCGACTTACGACCGTTCGAGTTATATTACGATTTTTCGGAGATACATTGTGAGAGTACGAAAATTGATGATCCTATCGTGCTTGATCCGACCTCATCAAACAACTCAAATATACTTCATTAATTTGTACTGTATCTTTGTACATAGAATTTCAAGCCTTCTGTGTCTTCTCTTGTAACTGTACATGGTGAGTTACTGTGTACTCAATATTTGTTGTTCATTTTTACAATAATACATTATTGAACAAACAATCACATATCACTACAGAACTTATCTTTCTTGTTACAAAACATTGTCTAACATATTATAACATTTTTATTAATCTAAATACATGTATACCTGTAGCATGTTTTTATATTTCATTCATTATCTTCGACTTAAGATATTTTTGAGTTCCTATGGGTTTATCGGTTCGTAACCCCATCGTAAGTCGGGGAGCGGCTGTAGTTCATGTCAGAGGTTATGTGAACCCGAAGGAGAATTCATTATGTCAGCCAGGCACAAAGTACGTAATGAAAAAAAATACCAACCAAGAGTAGGCAGGTACTATTTTGGGTAAAGTATATTATAATAACTTGATTTTGTTTGTTATTACACTTTCATTCTTTGATATTTATATGAAATTTATTTGGGAAGAATGAGTAAAGATATTATCACAGTTTAATATCAACTCCATCTGGTGGTAGAAGTCGTAACCAACCTTATCGAAGAAGGCCCGGGAAGCGCCGTTCTTTAGATCGGAGTTGATAATATATGGATGAAACACGTATTTTTTAGTGTCTAAAGTAGTAAGAAATAGATCGAAAGAAATATATAAAAGTGTATTGCACATACGAAAGATATGTAATGGAAATTATGTGAAATATTCAATTTAATAAGGGTTTCTACGTAAAAAGTTAAACAACCGTATTCAGAAACTTTTTTTTTTCAAGTTACTACCACTGTACTACCGAGTGATTAAAAATCTTTTAACAATGGTAGTCACTCGTTAGTGTACAGCGCTAGTTACTTCAAAAAATGTTTTTTAATACGGCTGAAAGTGTTTCGATTTGTTAAAAAAAGATTTACGTATTTTCTGGATTCAGTAACTATTCCTATAATTTGATCGGAATATCCGTTGGATGGGCCATGGGTTCAAAGGATCTACGAGGAACAGTAACTTTCTTAAGAATGAGATATAATTGGTTTCATCGGATATTACTCTGATTGTACTTACTGATTTTCCTCAGTTTGATTTTTAATAATCATGATTAAATGCAACATATCATCAATTGTCGAAATGAGCATCTTTTTACTTGGCTTGCCTAAAAGCCATAAATTGGGCTAATCTCTATGCATACTTTTGCAGATTACATAATACCTCTTTATTTTCATTTCTTGGGTTAGTGTATTTGCTTTGTATGGAAGCCTTCTAGACGTATTTTTGATTAATTGAGTAATAGTTGGGTCGCGGTTATGTCCGATTGATCATTGCTCGAACCAATTACCTCTGAATTCGGAATATACATCTAATTTCCTATAATCTGTGATATTGAGAGAATATTTCATCTATTGTTCAGGTTTCAATCTGAATTACATAATAAGTGATGTTTAAAATGGGTATGTACGTATGTTTGTGTGTAAAAAAATATTACATAATCGTATGTTATTTATTTTGAGATACAGTGGATTCCCTTTAATTCGAACTCCAAGGGGATACGAGAAAGATTCGAATTAGCCAAAGTATGCATTATTAAAGATAATCAGTATAGTAAAACTGTGTGGTGGTTCCATAGTGCAACCAAAACAATAATTAAGCTATCATTAAAAAAAGCATATTTAAATTTAAATAAGTGGAATGTAGCTAATGTATTAAACACACAAAATCACATACATGTGTAACAACATTAGTTACCTATTTGGTTTGTTTATTTTTACACAGTTAACAAAATCTCCATTTCATTTATTGTATGAACTTCAGAGCAGTTAAGAAGACTTTTCACATTTCTTTTTTTGGTTCTTGCAAAACATTGACTACTGGAGGAGGGGTTTAAAGACGCATCTGCATTTTGTACACAAAATGGGTAAACAATCCAAGGTGATTGAGCAGAGAGTGAATACCAGCAGAGGAAAATACCAGCAAACAATTTTCTCTTCGGCTGTCTGTGGATAGCTGTAAAGCAGTTGAAACTGCAGTCTTTTGTTTGCCCTCTGGTCATCATTAAAAATCGTGAAGTAAATGCTTGAGACACTGGAATTCAGGAATACTGTATTTCCTTTCCTTTCAAATTAACGGAAACGTGACTTCGAATTATCAAAATAAAAGGTTTGAAAATTCTAATTACATATGAATTTTTAACATTGGTTTCAAAAGGAGTTTCAAGAGCAATAAACTTTTGTTCGAATTAACCAATAATTAGAATTATCCAAGTTCGAACTACAGGGGGGGCCACTGTAATGTGATATTAATGTAAATGCATTTGACGTCGGTGGAGCAGAATACGTTCAATTATTATTCAATAATTTGATATAATTATTAACTACGTAGGGTTGACTGTTGAGCTTATTATATTTGCTGTCAGGAGTTATTGTTAATGTTCCTTGTTGAGAGCTTATTTTGTTGGATTAAAATATCAAGTTGACTTCTAATCTTTCATCATTTGAAAAATCCAGACAAACATTGAGTTATAAATACCACATTTTATAAGGAAACCGCGAATAAAGTGGCAGTGTGTCTCTGTGTGTATGGTTGGTTGGTACTACTACGACTGTTTGTAGTTCATAACTGCGGGTCTTCTTGTGAGTCCTTTCGTGAGGTTGTCGGTTTTATCCCTGCTCATAACATGTGAGCTCTGTGGTAGACAAACACCGTATGGCTGGGTTTTCTCGGGGTACTCTCGTTTCCTCCAACTTTCTTCATTCCACCAATTCATCCCTTCATAATCCATTCGACCTGAGCCAAAGTTGCCTATAGGCCTTAAAATTAATTCAAATTCAAAATTTCTTGTGAGTCTTGATCCTGATGGTCCTTAACAAGTTAACTAGGATAAAAGCTGATAAGTGGTCTTAGGTCGTTTAATTATTATATTATTATTATACAAATGGTTGAAAACAAAGAATAGCATCTGAATTTGAATTTATGACCTTTAGGCATCTAAGCTCAGGCCGGAATAGGTGAGGGGAAAGGATTAGGAAGATATCGGCCAGGGCCTATGGTGAAGATGTCATCCCGGCATTTGACTGAGGAAATACCCTGAAAAAACCTGTCAGAATGGTCGGCCATTGGGATCGAACCCATGACCTCCCGAATGATATGCCAACGCTCTACCACTGAGCTACAGCCGCTCGGTGACATCATTACAAGTATTAAATTTATATGATTTGCTATCTAAAATCTCCCCTTCCCCTTTAACTTTAATTATTGTACTCCACATTGTAATAAAATTAATTGTTTTTTAATCTATCTTAAAAAATTAAATAATTCATATGCAGTTTCAGCTATAAATTAGTAAATTATTCACCATTATTTTGTTTTCTTTTCTTATCAGAAAATATATTTTAGGACTGATTGCACATGTAAAGGGTTTTCAGATTAGACAATGTGTCAGGAATTAATTTCCTATAGTTCTGAGATGAAAACTGACTATTGCCAGCTTCGTCAAAAAATGTGTATCTTGGGTGCCAGAAACGCCCAAACTTACAAGGAACACTATTTCAAGTGTACACTCAGATCTAGAAGATATGTATACATTTAAAATCAGCATAAAAAAACTGAGTTTGCATATCAAAGAGTAAGTACAATTGACCAGTGGTTGAAGAGAAATTGGCAGGAAAATTGATGCATAGCATTGTTTGCAGTAGGCCACTTAAGAAAATCTGGTGGCATTTCACACTCAATGCCGCGCACTGCGATGATATCACTGACATCCGCATATTGTTATACCTATAGCCATCCAGATTGCGGCATCGATACATGATTAAAATTGACTCTGTCAGATTCTATGTCCCCTGAATAACTTTACACACAATATTCGCGTGCTATTCTACGGATTCTACCCATTTTTACACTTGTACCAGTGTGAGTCTCTGTAGATTATGAGTATAGGACGTGCAGCTGTCACCGTAGTGCATCGGCATTGAGTGTAAACTAGCGCCAGATATTCATAAGCGGCCTACTGCAAACAATGCTATTCATAAATTTTACCACCAATTTCTCTTCAACCACTACCCAATTGCACCTAATCATTGACATACAAACTCAGTTTTTTATGCTGATTTTAAATACATAAATTTCTTCTAGATCTAAGTGTTTACTTGAAATAGTGTTAGTTGTTAGCGCGACATTATCACAAATGATGAAATATCTTAAAACAACAACAGCAAAAATTCTAGTTGTCATTTGCTGAAGTTCCATTTCATTAGTCAAATTTCAGCACAGTTTTCTGTGACATAGAAAATCGCGTTTTCCTTGAATCACAGGAAACCATGCCCAAATCTGTCTATCCATTCCAAAGTTATTCGAGTAAGAAGTTTTAGAACTGTGTACAAACTTTTGTAGCTGACTGCACAACGAGTTCTTAGCGTATATCGTGTCCTTCTTGAAGGTGAAGTTTGTACATTAGGGTCTTTTCACAATTATCTTTTACAACACTTCATGTAAAGATATTGTTCATTGTGTGCTAGCTAAAATCATTATGGTCACTTTGCATCAAACCCCTTGAATCTGTAGCGAGAAAACATAACTATTGTACTGTGGCTTCGTCGCTCCATTGGTTAATGCAAGAGATCACTGAGACCAGTGCTGGATTAAGCTATTCGTGGGTCCTGGACGATTGACTCTCGAACTGTGCTAAACACTCTGTTAGGGCCCCTAATACCTATATCCCTAGTAGTCGTAAAAGTCCCTGATTTACCTTAGGCGGGGCCCTTGGGCTGCAGCCCATTTAGACCCTCCCTTAATCCGGCTCTGACCGAGACGACCCGGGTTCTATTCTCGTTCCCCGCAAACTATTTTACTTCTTTCATAAACTCCAGTTAATGCATCTTTAAATTGTAAAACTCGCTAGTTCACATTCTTGCACATTTAAAACCCCTTCCTCACATTTTTTCACATTTAAAACTAGCTTGTTCACATTTTTGCACATTTAAAACCCGCTTGTTCACATTTTTGCACATTTTTTGCACCAAAAGTTGACTTAATTTATGTGTGAAAAAAATGTACAACAGGTAGATTTCTGTGGTATAGTAAACATCTTCAGAATATATTGTAAACTAAAGGTGTAAAAGATATGTTCAAAATTATTGTTAAATGTTGCAGTGTATAATTATTATGATAAATTATTTTCTTTTTTCATTTCCATTGCCACAAAATTCAGACTGTTCAATCACTTAGAAATCAAAATAAACAACAAGGAGTGGCAAGCTGTATACAGTAATACTAAATCTGCTGAACGATAAATGAAAAATTAGACAATTTGTTGTGTTCAAATAAAGCACATTTTCATCTTTGTGCTGCGGTTAATGGTCAGTAATTTCTATTCAGGACAAATATGTCTTCCTTACAGAACATAAGTGCAACGTCAAACATTCATTAATAACAATTAGTGCCTATTTTATGTCATTTGAAACTGTCAGCCATTTCAGATCAACGCTGTAAATATGCAGTTTACTGTAAGCAACGTATTTATAGTTGTTAAAAAACTGATTGCGTAACAATATTGTTATATACGTTTTGTCCAAGATACAAGTTTTGATTGTCTAGCATGATTAGAAACATGAGGTTGCCTTCCTTCAGCATCGTTGACAATTTTTTGTGTCATTTGTTTCTTTCTAATTTGGCTACACTATCTTTCATCTGATACACCAGTTGTGTTCTATCGTCTCATTTATTACCGAAAAAACTTGTAGGAACAAGTTGAAAAAAAAAATGTTCTTTCACACGTAAGCATGTGGTGTGGCTAATTATCAAGATCCATTTCAGTTTACAACTCTCCTCTCTAAACTTGCTGTTCTTTACAGCATCAGATGTTGATAAGTTTATTGTCGATCTCGTAAAGTTACAAAGATAACAGTTTACTACTATTGGTTTGATTGTCTAAAAGAGTAGCGATCAGAGTGAAAGAGCCGTAAATTATTCCCTGATAAGAATAGAGTTTACATACGAAAGAGTTTATTTCACGCGGTAAAAACGAAAGTAGTTCATTTAAATGTCAAATTGTTACAACTCACCTGCGTAAGTTGTAGAGTGGGTGAATCAATTTACAGCCATAGTGCTATTATGATATTTTTATAGATTCTTACAAGGCAGAAATTATTAAAAGTTTTTGGGAAACCCCTACTTCATTATTAATAATGAACTTCTA
>JAGDQP010066069.1:0-11330 GCA_022664845.1 Lepisma saccharinum | reverse complement strand
TCTTAGCTATTTTTGTGCTGTTAAACTTTCCCTATAATTTCAGGGCGAGTTTGCCAAGTTCCAGTGGGGCTGTTTATTTTTTGTCGCAGGCTAGAATCGACTTAGTGCTCCCAGAGCTTTTAGGATAGTTGAGCTTTTTATTGAACAAAGAAGTTGGTAATAGAGGAAGACTGCAAAACTATTTGAAGTGTATGCTTTAATATTTTTTTAAAGTATAGCTTTTTATTTGTAACTAACTTCTCAGGTGGCAGTTTTACTTCATTGCGCAACAACAGGTTTATATAAAATTTCGCATCTTAAATAATAATATTGTTCTTCGATCAATTAGACGATTTTATTTAATATTAATACCCAGAGAGCGTTCCCCAACTTCTTTAAAGCCAAATCGACCACTGATTTAAGCCTTTATTATTTACCATGTAGGCTAAATATTTCTGACAGTTAATGATTGTCGCGGGGCCATAGTAAACTTTTTCCTAACATTATGTATATATTCATGATTCATGCAGTATGTTTGATAGGAAATTAAGGAAAATCTCTATTGGTAAGTCCGCTCCAGAATTCGAACCCTAGATCTCATTGAATCTTCTCGTTCAATTACTTACACTTGTATTTGAAAAGAAAAAAAGCAGAACATGCATGAAAAGGTTTGGGCGAGATTGTTAAGACTATATGTGCGCCCTAGTTCTCAGTTAACGTATGTGCACGCACTTGTGAACAAGTATCGTTCTCTCTTTAAGTGTGGCTTTATTCTCCCCTCTCTCTCTGTCTCTCTGTATGAGTGCGTGTGTGTGTGTGTGTGAAAGAGAGTGACAGAAAATATAGAGCATTAGAGAAGGCTAATCAGAGAAATTTTCCCGCGTCCAGCAAAAGATGGGGAGATTTTCATGCCGAAAAGGGAGAAAATCTGATGAAATCAGTGCAGAGAAATAGCGAGAGATTCCCTGGAGCAGGAGGAAATGTAGAGAGTATAGGGTAGAAGAGACAAAGTGAGTGACTGAGAGAGAAAGTACTGTGGGTAGTGAATAACGTTGAATATCAAACTGTGGGAGTTGTTGGAAGGTGATGAGTAAAGGGTTGCGAGGAGGGGTCTGCATATTCTCCGGAAGTTCATCTTTCGGGTTATCGTCACTCCAACACTGGGACCACCAAGAAGAGAGGGGACGTAATTAGAACTTCTAGGGTGGACGCATATGCTGCGGTAAGCAGGACATGCTTGAGTAATTCAAGCTCTGGAAAAGCACGAGAAAGGCCAACAATTTCTCTCACTATTTCTATCTGTGTGAGTGTTGGTGTGCTCGCTTTATGATTTTATCTTGTCTTTCTCTCTGGGTGTAGTAACCCGCTTCCTTCATTCACACACATCGACAGTCCCATCCATTGCACTCGCTTCTAAACGCCAGTAGTTAGTGTCTTCCAACCTTTTGGCTAATGCGGATACTTAACTATCTTTATAGACATGTATGATATAAAGTATCAAATGTATGCTTATAGGTACGCTATTGGCTATTTACTACATAAATAAAGTTTTCTTATTACTATCTGCGCTTCGGACAACTTTTAGACTATACGCTTAATTTGACCATGTGTGTATATGGAAGCTGTTGGAAGATATCTGCGTAAGGGTGCTGCACAACACTATAAGGCCGTAACAATTCTTTCCTCTTTTTTAATGTGCACTGCTTGTGACGAGAAAAAAGCAGTAACCAAGTTCTTTCTTGCTGCACTTCTGAGGTACCGTACTTAACAAGTTTTAGGAGTTATGTACATACTCACGGAATTCTTGGTATATTCTGAGAATTATTACGTATGAATTTATGTAGGACGTGTGAGAATGTATAAGCTATTTTACTGTATATAATAAGGTATTAAGATTTGAATCTCGACCTAACCTTTAATAAATATTTGTTCACTGTATTCTGTAAGAAGAATTAACACTCGTTTCAATCCATTACTTGAATATTTAATGTGATTTGAAACGTTTTCATCCGCTCTATGTAGGGGAACGTTGGTCAAAATGGGCATGTGTAATTTCACTTGACTGTAATGTGTATAATAAGCAACTAAACTGATTACATTTTGGCTTAAATGAAACTTTCAAACTTCTACTACACAGAGATATAGTTAAATATTTCAATGCTGATTTCGTTTTTCCTGGAAATTACGTTTTCGAAAACCAAAATAAGTTTTCCTTGATTTGTCCAACCGGTACGATAAAATGGGGTACTCATTAAAATCAATAGTACATTTTATTAGACATCGAGAACTATTAACACAAATCTATAATGTTTGTTTATGAGTGTAGAAGTTCTGAAAACAGTGATAATACCATAGGAAGATAATGTTTCAATAAATAAATTGCTATGGAAAATAGATAAAAAAAAATTGTACTTTCCGTTTCGATAAGTTATACAAAACTTAACAAAATAATTTTGAATATTTTTCAAAATAATTCCTATTTTTATCGTTATATAAAAATATTTTCAATTATTTCAGAAAATACTTACTTAAAATCTCGACACAAATTCGATTTTGTCCAAACCCTCTCCATTTTGTCTGGATGCCTAAGTTTTAATATTTCAGGATTTATTTGCTCAGTAAGTTGTACAATAAATTACCACTATATTACACCTGAATTAATGGAAAATAAGGTGAGGTACTTATATTTTGAATTTAAAACTTAACAAAGCGAGAAACGAGTAACGAACATAAAGTTAAAATAAATCGAGGCGTAGCAAAATCCATTTAAAGAAAAAACAGACTCCACTTTGAGACACCTTATTCAGGAAATTAAATCATCACTACAATCCCACGCACAATCAATCACACGTGTTCGTGTCAGTAAAGCAAGTCAAATAGAGCACTTATAGATGAGTAAGAAAGTTTAAGAGTCCTTGTTTCAACCATGGGGGCAATCATTAATCTCTGTGTGTAAACTTTACATATAGACATGCTTCATTTTGAATCAAGCTATAATTATTATAATACCTCTGATGAATATGATATGGAAGGAAAATGCTTACTGATTGATTTAATTTGCTATTAAAGTCATAAACAAGACAGTAAGCTTCTAAGGACGGGACCTACAGTTTAACGTGGCTCCGAACCACTTGTGCCCGGGAATATAACCTGGGATCCCTTGATTGCAATGCAGCAAAAGACTTACTGGCATCTAATAATGTTTCTTCCAGTATTAAGAGTGATATGTAAGTTGTAAAGAGTTACAATTCTTAAGCAAGGATTGCGGATTATTGATTTAAATCCCAGGTGATTTGTGTGCATATTGTCAAGTGTTACCCAGCTTGCAGGGAGTATGCTTGATTTCTTCTCTCATCCATTCTGACTGAGAATTCCCAAGATCACCAATACTTGCACTAAGTGAATAGAAGAATAGTACCTAGAATTTTAAAATGTCTAGTTACTACCTCCTCCAGTTCTGTACAAGGAAGAGTGTTCGCCAAAAGCATAATTCCTCACACTTGTACAGTTTTATACCTTATTTTCTCTCTTTTATTTATGGATCCTTGCTTTTGTACCTAATGGGAAGAAAGATGATGTTCTTAATCTCCAATGAAAAGCTACGTCGGCTATTGTAATAGTAAATCTCACGGTAGCTATAGCATAAAAACCTTCTTACATAGAAACCAATTACGAGGAACTTCATATTTATATCTTAAATAACAAATCATGAAGAACGGTAGCTCTTCGAGTGACGCTAGCTCACAAACGAGTCTGTTAGCGACACTCACATATATACAGCTAATTTAGGATCTAGTGGACTATAAGCCCAATTCTGATGTTTGAAATTGCATTTGAAAGCTCTTCGCCATACTAAGACACACAAAAAGAATGGTTTGATAGGGCCTCTCTGGGACCCCCTAGGGCGATTTGAAAAAAAAATCAAAACTTTACATTTCTAATCATAGCACTAACCCCATACCATACAGGCGGTCAAAACTTGTGGAATCGTCATCTACGCTTCAATACCTTTAAAACAGTGTATTGTACGTCAAAATCGGTGGAAGGGTTCAAAAGTTATGAATTTTTTCTTAGCCCAATCACAGTATTTTCACAAATGATCGAAAAGTGTGTGTGTCTTCTTGTTTTAGTCCCAAATGGATGGTACAACGGGGGTTGGGGGTCAATTGCGGGCCTCGTAGAAGTAAACTGATGCTTATTTTTTTAATAGGAGTTACCGTTTTTTAGATACGGAGCCTAGCATGGTCTAAAAGCAACCTTTTGTATGAAGACTATGCATTTTCTTTAATAGGCAGCCTTACAAAATAAGTGATATCAGTACAAAAAAACTCTTCGGGGTAAAAGGGAAGAGTGACGCAAGAATTCTACTCACAAAAGAAGTGATATCCATTTTGCGAGTGACTTTATTTGTGTCACTATGGGGGAAGGGAGGATACTAAGTTTCTTAATTTTATTACATAGGAAACAATTCCGCCATCGTGACACAAAGAAAGTCACTCGCAAAATGGATATCACTTCTTCTGTGAGTAGAATTCTTTCGCCACTCTTCCCTTTATCCCGAATGGGGTTTTGTACTGATTTAGAATACACAAGATATTCATATGAGTAGGTTGAAGTTAATTAAATACTTAGTTTCATGTAATGATTTTTTAAAGAATTAACCAGATGGTTTAGTTTTAAACAAATGTTTCCCTCCATCTACTGTCCTTTTACTAAGTAATGGTTATGTATATTAAAATTATTATAGAAAAAATACTGAAATAAAACATGAATATAAATATGAATTTTTACAAGAATATAAATCTCTACATTGAATATGCATCTTCAAAAAGTATTTACCAACACAGCTGTGTTAACTTAAATAAGACAGAAAAGTATTCATCAAAATCAATATGTTTATATTGGTACCGTAGTCACCACTCGTATGGATTACGCATCTTAAACGCAGCAGGAAATATCATAGCTCTACACTAGCTACCGTTTCCTTTCGAGTTGTGTTCATTTGTAGAAGAACGGTGAAGTATCCAAACGAACAAGACAAATTTCCTGTTCAAAGATGACAATTTGGAGATCAATTCACGTCATTCAGAACGCCTGATGAACATCTTCTGACACATGTCCTTCAGATTTTTAGTTCATCTGGACATCCTCTTCTGTCCTTTAAAGACTGTTTTTTTCTGGAACTCTTTTCTTTTTTGAACCTCACAGTCAGATCACGTGCAGGCGCTCCCATTGAAAAAATCTAAAGAATGACAGGAGCACTCATCCCAATTTGGCAGGATTCCCGGGGCTGTTAGTAGTTCTCCTGACGCCACCTGATGCTCCGTTGTTCTGTCTTTGACTTTACTAACGACTCTATGTTTCTCTCCCATACATCATTTTCACTCTTCTCTCTCATTTCCCGCCCTATCGAATCATTTCGATGAAGTATAAATGAACACTCAATATTCAGTCAAGAGATATATGGATTTTTCTTTCAAGCTTTAACTGAGGAAAAATTTTGGGGAACTTCCAAGCGGAATATTATACTGGTATGGAAAAAAAATATTGGAAGTACTATTGCGTTTACGTGCTTGTCCGTTTTCAACCCTAATTCAACGAATTTGATATTAATTAAGGAGTTCAGAAGCCAAAGGATACAAGCGACATTGACGAATAAAAAAAACGTTTGAAGTAATATTTTATATATAACCCGAAATATGTGATACAATACTGTCATATTTTGTACAAAGAAACCTTGGACACTAATGTATCAATGTACAAAATATGACAATTTTGTGTTACATATATATCTGGTTATAAATAAAAGATTCGTCAAGGTCACTAGTAGCATTTGTTTCCTGGAGTTAACATTTCTGGGGCTTCATAGGTCAATTGTAAAGTTTGTCTTTAGATGGGAAATCAATTCAAGATATTTAAAACTGCAGTATTAATTATATCATAATATTTTTAGGATATTCAAAAGTCTTTTAATTTTCTAAATATGTGAAATGGGCTGAATAAATATATCGTAAAAGAAATCGAAATAATTTCAGGATTTTTGTGCAGATTGAAAGGATAAGAACTACATAAAGAATTCCCCTACCCATGATTCCAGCATTTGTCTTCAAATCTGGAAGAATTTTAGAAAGCCAAAGACAGATATGCTATTGAAAATTAGAATCTCTTTCTAAGCTTATTTATTTAGGTAGAGTTAACACCGTCCAAATTTAACACTGATCATACAGTCTAATTTTGTTGGATTGATATCACAGAGAGTTTAAAACCGCTCAACGGTTAAAACTGTCCGGGTTTGTGTTAAAACTTTAACCCGGAATCTGTCTGAAACTCTAACTCGGACTACTCCAAAACAAAGTAACATAGAAAGTAGTCATTCTGAGACCACTGTACCATCTTCTCCCACAAGGGGTCTTAGAAGATCATTTGTATTTTTGAAGTATTTCTTTTTTTGTAGAATGGGATAAGTAGAATAGAGAAAAGGGATTATCTCAGGCAGCTATGAAAAAATAACTCTCTAACCTCAGATGACCCTTAAATTACTTCATGTTTCCTTGCAATATCTGATGTAAACCTTTTATCAATGATGCGTTCCTTCAGATTTATGATTTCTCTAGTACTCACATACTCTTTAATGCATGACAACCGTTGCAACATAAGATGAGTGATTTCTGGCTTTGTCATGATAAAGAAGTAATACTAGCCTCAATTTGTCATGCCGTTTATAATTAACTGATTATCGTAATTTTCAAAACTGATGATGATTCATGTTCTGCTAGCAGGTCTATGTCCGAATGAGCCGACAAGGTCAACCAATTCCTTATTGGCTTCCATTGGGTGAAGATAAGAACGAAGCTAACAGTTCAAAATTGGGCTCAAAATCTGTTTTTACCACTGGAATATCGAAATCCGTGACCATTTGACTACAAAACAGTGAGGGCTGCCCATTACAAGAAATTGTTAATATGAGTTTTAACTTGTATATTACAACTCAGAAATCACATCGTGTGTACTTCAGAAATTTCTTCTGTTTTCAACTTGTTTCTTTCTTTAATATATTATATTCCTTGGTAATACTTCAGGGGCTTAGACGCAAAAGAGTGAAACTGGTATTTGAAGATAAAATGAAAAAAATCGGGCTCATCTTTTATGTAAAACACTAAACATATGCTTCCCAGAAAATGTTAATAATTTGTGCTACATATCTTTCGTACTACACATAAAATATGAAACATCTATGTTCAAATGTCTCTTTACGCCTTAAAGAAAAAAAGAAGATTTATCAAAAGCCTTCGATACTGGAGAAAATATCTTCTGTTTTGGGTCAGGGAATTTTACCATAATTTTATTTTAGAGGTCCTTCTTTTACTTAATCGAAAACGAAAACTGATAATCGAGGATTTTCAAACCCTCTTAAATTAAGTAATTTTTCGTACAGTAAACTTACAAATTTTATTTTCCATAACTAATGAATTAAGTATAAATTTAGTTGTGAAAAGGTACTTTCTGTTATAGGTATTAAATAAGGCTATAATCATCAAACATTCCCATTAACCTTACAGGCTCCTTTTACGGGAATATATTAGGTTTAGAAAGAAAGTACGAGTACGCATGAAATTAAGGCAACAGTTAACACGAGAAGAATCGGTGTAAAAGAAGGGGGAAAGATAACGACAGACTTTAAATATCCCTTTTCTTAAAATCTTTAAATCTTTTGTTGGAATTAGCAATTTTATGTTTCACGGAGGGAATTTTTTTCGTGTTTCTATCGGGTTAACTAAAAGAGGAGGATTTCCCCAAGAACAGGTTTTTTTTCTACAGATTCAGAGAAGCTGGGGGAAGAACAAGGATGGTTGAGAAGAATACTGTAAAAGGAAAATCCCGATAAGACAAGAAGCCAACGAAGCCGATGCACATTAAACGTGCGTGTTGCTAGGACCGAAGTATTTGCCTGTAAACTGATTTTCATATAAAAGAGCCTTGTGTAGATTTCTTCAGGCGGTTTCTTGCTTAGCCCCGCGGTATGGGGGGGAAAGAAGTTAGGAGTAAGAGTGGGTGTTAGCCCCTGTACGTAGAGGAAAAGGAGAGATGAAGGTAACTTGGCGGCGAGATTGCGGTAGGGCTGATCTTAACCTATAGGGAACATAACTCGCTGCTTTCTTCCTCCAACAAGCCTTTACATAATCCTTACAGATTTCAAGGTTATCTGGTAGTTCCATTTTGCCAGTAGCACGCTAGAGACTTCCCCGCCAAAACTCCTTAAACCGTAGAAAGAGGTGGAAGCAACGAGATTTTGAGATTTGTCTACGCAATGGGAGAGAAGGAAAAGGATGAATGAAATATCTTTATCCTACAAAATGGAAATGAGGAGGAAAATGTAAAAAAAAAAAACATTTTTGTCGCAGTGGAAGATGCAATACTGGTTTATTCTGCTCTTGAAATCTCAAAAGAATAAGTTCGTTCAGAAAACTATATCTTGTTCTCATGCACCAATAGTGTATAGGTTGGTACAATGAGTTTATTGTGAACAACCTTCTCAACTATGTAAGTGTTGATTCGATGACAGATGATGTGAGCTTTTTGTGATGTTTCATTTACACTAACACGTAGATACATAGATGATATTTAATGCACAAGCCTAATGATTGGATTTACTTTACAATGTCTGTAAGTACACACATTTAGCAAGGGAACTTGAGAAAGGGAACTATTACTTAGCTTCTGCGTTGACGTAATGAACCAAATATGTTCAGTTCCTCTGTCTAGTCCTCTGATTCTGTATTGGGATTCGGCTTGAGTCAAAGTTTATAAATTTAATTCAACTGGAGTTCTGCGACATTAGTGTGGCGCTATGACTGACCAGGATACAGCAAACCGTCGGGATAGTCTATGATCCGACACCAGCACAGGTTCGATATTCTTCTAGCATTGCCAGCTTTATCGAACGTAGAAATTGGAGTAGGAGACAGCTTTTCAGGATTGAACTCTTTGAAGATTATTATTTCGCAAACATCTATTCTTTGGCAAAGATGAAATCGGGTCGATTTTGGTGGTTCGTTTACCCGAAAATAGATGACTAGGGGACCAGGTATCCCGTTCCGATATTTGACCCAATTGACAAGGTGATCCGGTCCAAACGTTGACCCTAATGACTCGGACCCTATCTTGACCGAAATCACCAGACTGAGTTAACTCGGAGACCCAATGATGGAACCTTAAACCAACTGACCTGGTGACCGGTCATGTTCGTATGTTGGGAATCAATCCATATGATAGATAATATGTGAGATTTCTTAAGAAGTGAGCTTATGTACGGGAACTTCGTATTTGAGTGTTATAAAAGATTTTAGTGATTTTATCCTATGTAATATTTAAAACACAAAATTCTTTCAGGGTAGCCTTTTCGAAGTGGGTATTTGCTCACCTCCGTCGACATTTGTATTTTTTCCAGCGTTATGAGACTAATTCCATATGTCGTTACCACTGTTAGGAACTTTTTGGCGTCGTATTTATTGTAGTTTCGGGACTAACACTTCTTATTCCGGTCACCGCAGATAGAAATACTGTTCAAATACAACAGTGTATAATATGGAAAGAATTAAATCTCTGCCTCGCCTACCGGGTTAAACCGGTCCCAAACATAGACCCGGTGACACGGTCCTGAAATTGACCCTATATATCCGGTAACGCGTTTCAGCTCTGTTCTCTTGCCTGACATGATTATTGATCAACGTATCAAGGGTGCCGTAAAGCAAAAGTATTGAAAATCACTGGTCTCGTGGCTGAGTTCGGAGATTTTGGATGAATAATGTCACAGTGATATTGTAGTATAATGTGAACAAATACTCCATTTTAGAGGATTTGTGACAGAGCAATGATTTTGAGACGGGGTTCCGTGAACGAAAAGAGTGAACAGTGATCTGATTCTTCTGCCATGGAAAATGAAACCGGTTTTGAATACTACCAGAGCAACCTACAGGACATATATCAAAGTTATTACCTACCGAGCGACCGTAGCTCAGTTGAAAGTTGGCTTCGCACGCGGTAGGTCCTGGGTTTGACACCAGTGACCGACCATCCTCAATCACGTTTTCCCCATGTTTTTCTTTAGTCACACGAGGGAAATACCGGAAAGGTACCTTGAACTTAGTCCCCGGCCGACTCCTTTCCATATGCTTTTCTCTACAACCCTATCCCGACTTGAGCCATGCAGGCCTAAAGACCGTCAATAAGTTCAAAGTTTCTATCATGTAGAGTGCTTGAATGATTAACAAAGAGTATGGAGGAAAGAAAAGATTGAAAACCACCATTTTAGCCCTACAAAAATGCTCCCACATAGCACTGTTCCTTGATTAAAGGTTCCCTTGATTTTGCCTTGCTAGGCTTGACGTGATACGACCAGTATATTTCAAGTTTGATACAACCTTGATTTTGCTAGATATAATATCCTTGAACTTAACCCAATTTCAAGCTTGATTACCCCTTGCCTAAACAAGACAGTTCGTCTGTTTAAAAAAAATCAAGCATGCTTCAAGGTTGATTCAACCATTTTGCTTGGTACGACAAGATTGTTTCCAGCTTGTTAGCTTGACGTTTCAAGACCAAAACAAGCTTGATTCCAAATGATTTTGCTACTTGGGGCTAAAAATAAATGTAACATGTAACTAAACCAAAATCAAAACTAAAAAACAATTTCATCCAAGTAATGTTAGCAACCCTGTTCCATCATCCTTAGTGTCTTGATTTGTGAACAACGTTTTTAAAGAAAATTGGCAACGCTGGTCTTCTTTTCTCCATTTTATCTCTATACCGCATCTACTCCAATTATTTTCACACTAATGGGCGAATCAGAACACGAAAGCTTGTAAGAAAGAACGAAAGAATGAAAGAAAGAAAAGAGGATAAAAAAAAACAGGAGAAAATGCTTGGAGGGTGTCTCCACACTGCTTTCTCTTTCAGCACCCCATCCCACCCATCGTTCTATTCAACATGAGGAAGATAAGTTCTGGCAAATTGCTCTGCAACGGATTAAGACGCAAGCTGCACCACTCTACGCGGGGAAAAAAAGAAGAAAGCGTGAGAAAATAAGACAAGGAGACATAATACTACATAAAAAACTTCCCCAGGAAATCTATGACACGGGATTAACTCCAGTTTAAGGATCTTCTTTCTGTATATATTTTTATTTTAAATTTCTCTTTTATATCATCCATTTTCTCTTAACGATAGGAGAAAAGATCAGGAAAAAAATAATAATCCACTTTCCGGAATGTGAGGAAATTCTGAAAATAATTTGGACGTTCTGCTCAGCTTTTATCTTAAGCATGACTTATTTCACACTTAAGTTAGTCAGC
>JAGDQP010066066.1:0-11330 GCA_022664845.1 Lepisma saccharinum | reverse complement strand
AATATTTAATATTTCATTAATGTATGATGCAGCTATCAGTGTTTTATTTGAATACCTGTCTGACAGCAATTGCCATGCTACCCTGTAGTTAGCTTCTGTGATCGGCAAGTTTTGAATGAGTTTTAACGCTTCTCCCTTCAACGATGATCTCAAATATTGAAGCTTTTGAATAATGGCAATGTCGTTATTATTGTGTATAAGCGCCTTGAATGTGTCATCATAAGGAAGCCACTGCTTGTAATCCCCATCAAAATTAGGAATTTGAATCGAGGGAAGCTTTATTTGTGTATGCGTAGCAACCCTAGATGTGTCATTATTTGAAGACTGACTTTTATGTTCTTGTTTTGATAGAAGCGTTTGTAACTGTGCCTTGACACCGAAATACAAGTTTTCAATTTCTACTCCGGCGTTGTCTGTGTCATCCTCTTCCTCGATTTCAATGGCATCCTGTATTTCTTGTAGCTTCACCCACACTGTGCTCAGGTGCTCTACCCGGGCCTTAATGTCTTCCACGTTTTGTTGGCTTTCATCAAATTCGCTTATAAATGTCTGTATGCGCGTAATTTTACCTTTGTACGCGGCGCGTTGACGAATAAGGCGTTGTGTCTCACTCATTTTTCGCAATTGTTTTGAATATGTAAAGGAAAAATAAAGGACGAGCCAGATAACTACTTACTGACCTTATTTGAAGTTGACGTCCGGATGCTGCTGACCTTAGTTGAACTTGGCGTCTGGATGCTGCTGCTGACCTTTGGGCTGTGCTGTGTAAACGTTACACTGGTACCTTGCAGCGCGGGAAATGTTCTAACCGACGCTCCCTGATGCCACCATGACAGTTTTGCAATTCACTGAACTTGAAATGTTATTCACTACCACTTGCTACTGCACTCGCGTATCCGGCCCGGAGGACCAATTGTTGGTGTGTGTTTGATTGCAATGATATCGGAGGACCACTATTAAATATTAATAGACTGTAAATCACATAGGGGATTCGCATCCACGGATACACGATTGCTTGATTAATGCGATTTAATGACAGAATTAAATATTACATAATAAAGAAATATATATATATATATATATATATATATATATATATATATATATATATGGAATAACACTTGAAATGATGTCTGATAATGAAATTTACTATTGATCGATTAAATATAATTGTTAGTTTTGTTGCTTGTTTGTAAGAACACTGAATACAAAAACACTGTCTTTCTCCCGACTGAATCTTATATAAAACTGTCTGTATTAGTAGCACTCGAGTCAATGTGTGATCTCTATAATGATGTTCATGCTATGATAAGAGCGATGATTGCTCACATTGTCTATGTGTATATTATAATGTTATTACACAACAAACACCCGCGCACTGTGTCGTTGGTCACTCACTGCTGGACCTCACTGACCATTCTCGCTCTACATTCCGAAGACTTTTTTTTCTCTCTCTCCCTCCCCACGGGAGTCCTTCTCGGGGTGAAAGACCAAATCTCTCACTACTTGAGAAAAAGCATTTCAATGCCATCTATGGGCAAAGAAAAAACAACACTGTTTTGGAAGAAAACTCGCAACACCCTTATTTCGGATAGGAAATGTGATCTTTCTAGATGAGATTCCGATTCTTTATGGATGTCGTTATTTACTCTTGGAACTTGAAAGAGCGATTTCTCTTCTTTTGAGAGTTTGTTCTCCGCCATTTGTTCCCGCGAATGTTATTAAAAGACATAATCCTGCTGTGTAGTTAATCAAGTTTAGTTAAAACTGTCAAGAGAAAACCTGGTAACTTTCCTCAGTGAGAAAAACCTACTAAAAGACGTCAGCTGTAAGATATATACAAGAAATCTTTAAACATTGTTCTCAATTACCTGACAAGACGAATGAGACCCTTTCGTATGCTTTCTCTTTCAGTTGACCGTCTAGCCTAGAAGATAAGATAGCCTAGAAGATTTCAGTTGACCGTTGATTCGCTGGCCGGAAGGTAGCAGATTCAAATCCCACTGAAGTCAAGTTATAGTGGATTGACAGAAGAAGCCACACATTTTGGTCTAGTAGCCATTGTGGAGTAATTGAAAGATACAAATGCAAAATTTTGCACAAACGTTTATTGAATATTCATGCTCTTACTGTCAGAAGTACATCAAGCTACATGTAGGCCTATACACAAATGAGACTTTAAGCTGACATGTGCATCTTACCCCATACATCAGTGTGAGATTCCTAATAAGCCTACATTTTAATTAATATGTGACCATAATAATAAGATTAAAATGAGAAACTTCATGGATACATTATATTATCTATAACACAACTAAATTACATGAAAAAGTATGGAAGTATTTCGAACACTTTAGAGAATATTTATTACACATGTTCATTACATCACCTTGGTTCCTCTTCCGTATGTGGCAATGAAACATATACCAATTTAATGGAGTGATGACTTTACGTTCTGTGTGACATAAAACAATTATTGTTTAACGTATGGCATACATTCTATTGAACATTTTTCATACCGAGCATCCGTGGATCAGTTAGTAGACGTTCCTGGGTTCGATCCCCGCGGCGGTCATATTCCCTGAGGTTTATCCAGGCTTATCCTTACTCACATATGGTTAATGCTTGGATGGTGCCTTCGGAACTAGGCCCTGGTCGATTTTTTCCCACATCCTAAGTCCACATCCATTCTTACCTGAGCCATAGTTACATGAAGGCCGTAAATAACATTCAAAGACTATTGAATACGTACGTAGACTTGAATTTGGCGTAGACCTACCCATACTTTTTCATTAATGGGAGCTCATTGCCTTGACTTTCAATAGTCAATCGCCGCCACTAGGCGCAAGCGAACCCTTACCTTTTCTAGCCTGCTTCTGGAAGCGTTCCCTTACCTTTTCTAATCCACTTCGAGCACTGGCAATATTTCTTCTTGCGAGAGCGGATTTTCACTGGAGAAATTATTAGAAATTTCAGAATGATAAAAGATGGGATTTATGGTAGTTTTTTCGATGGGAACGTAATCTTTTTAGATGAATTTCCAGTTATTCAGATAATTTTTTCATAGTTTAAACATCCACACCTCATGCGGGATTTGAGCCCATGACCTTAGTGAAGCCGTTTCTAGTACCTCAGAGAACACGACTACATCGTCAGCCTTAAAGCTAAAGTTCGGTGTATAGGGTTTCGTGTATAAAGAGGAAAAAAAATGTAAAAATAATAATGTTTTTTAATTAGTAATAAAAAAATATCTTTTGGTAGACCTACAGGCTAAGGTAGATCTCTCAGATTTTTTTTTTAAAAAAATTCAAATTTCACCTTATATGAGAGCTATCGAGAAACTATTTGTAGATTTTTCATCAAGAGCTGTTCAACGATACCCCACAAGACGTAAATATATACTCGATTTGCTTCGCTGGGAGCGCTGCCCTCAGACCCCTGTAGGGGGTATGCCCCCAACTTCAGTGTTTTTGAGAGGATGCGCCTCCTTTATCTTAACCAAAATCTCCCTGCTGCACTACACCACCATGGTGTCCATTTGCACCATCCCACGGGGAGCTGCGTCCCCAAAGAGGAGGTTAGCCCCATTTATTATAACCTACTCTTGGTCATACACCTTCATAGAAAATTTCGTTTCTCTACCTTCAATGATTTGGAAATTGGGTTTTTGGGGTGGCCATTTTGGATCCAAGTTGACGACTTTTTGAAAGTTTTCTTATATTGTCGTGACCTACTTGTGATGGTACATATTTAAGTAAATTTTCATTTATCCAGCTCAAACGGTGTTTAAAATGGGATTTTGGGCGGTCATTTTGGGTCCAAGATGGCGACTATTCCCAAATGTTACAATATTTCCCTAAACGACTCGTCATGCACCTTTATGCCAAATTTCGTATCTCTAGCTCAAACGGTGTCGAAATGGATTTTTAGGTCCTCCATTTTGAATCCAAGATGGCGTCTTTGGATACATCATGTAATATTTTAATAACATAGAAGTGATAATGTACCGTGTTACCAAATTTGATTTCAAGCTGCAGCCGTTAAGGCTGTGTATTCTATACAACAATGGGTTCGGCGGCCATTTTGGATCCATTTCTATATATACATAACGTTTTTTTAAAGAAGCAAACGAAGAGCGTATTTTACTGAAACGTTAATTGAAAACTAGAGCATGATATATCAAGCGATTGTCGAGATATTCCTTAATAGTTAATGCAACTCCACAATAATTAACTTCTTGGCTTTTGGTACAAAACAGTAAGAAATCGATAAACTGCTTACAAATTTCAACACAATACTTTAAAGAGTTCCCTCGGTGTTTCAGCAGATAACTGTAGGAATTCTGGGGTATACTGTGGTACCCAATATCTGCTATCGAATTTCTTAGTACTTTAAAAAATGTACAGTAGGCCTACTTACATTAAGTGAAAATTTGAGGTTACTAAATTAAACTGGTAACTGACAAGTAACACTATGTCAAGTGGACAATCAGATCTAGAAGATCTACATATACATATTTAAAATCACGATAAAAAACTAAGTTTGTAAAACATTAGGTGCCATTGGCCTCTGGTTGAAGAGAAATTGGCGGGAAAAGAGCTTTGAATAGCATTGTTTTTGGTACACTACTTATGAATATCTGGCGCTAGTTAACACTCAATGCCGCGCACTACGGTGACAGACAGTCAAATGAGATCGATAGCTGCACGTCGCTATACTCATAATCACCAGAGACCCACACTGGTACAAGCGTGGAATTGGGTAGAATCCGTAGAATAGCTCATAGATACTAATAAGCAAACATACTGATGAGGCAGAAAAAGTTATGATTTCCCCCCCTGCGTCATGATTAGGATGTCAAAATATGTGCGCATGCAAATTTTGACAACCCGAGCGCAATTGGTTTGGGAGATATTAATGATACAATAGTCAGATTCTTGTCTGTCAAGAGTGATATAAAAATGTTGAAATACCATTACACTTTTAAATTGTTGAAAGAAATGGAAAGCAAAAACATAGTAATGGGTACTGGCTACAAGGCGCTACCTTGTGGAGGGTATATTCTTCATGGCTGTTATATTGAATCTCGATTGATTTTCTTATATGGGAACGGGGTCGTGTAATATGTCACTCTGGACTAGAATTTTACGGAAAACACGTTTCTGAAGTACGTTTTTCTGTAGATGTAATATTGTAAGAGATAAGGGTATGTAAACTAGCGCCAGATAGTCAAATAGCGTACCAAAAGCAATTCTATGCAATACTTTTCCCGTTAATTTATCTTCAACCACAGGCCAATGGCTCCTAATATTTTACATACAAACTTAGTTTTTTATGCTGATTTTAAATATGTATATCTCTTCTAGATCTGAGTGTCCACTTGAAGTAGTGTTACTTGTGAGATATGGTCTAGATAACATGTGTACCCTATGTTAAGAGGGCAACTCTTGCGGTAATTAGATGACGAGAAACTCCAAAACTAACTCTGGGTTTCATCACCTATACAACTGTCACCTGTACAAAAATGAAGGGATACCTTGTGGGGTTCTGGAGTATCAAAGGAATACTAAAGCCATGTACTAGAAACATTTCTATACAAAATTCATAGTACTCACCGTAGAATTCCATATAGTGAAAGTATGAAGTAAATACTCATATCAGTTCGCGTGATATGCACATTTAAAGTTGTTGTGACATCATCACTTTTGAATACCAGCTCAATTCGAGGTCTTGGGTATTGACTATAAGGAGACGAAAACCTATAAAAACGTAGTGATAGAGATAAATTAGGTTTGTTTATGTTTATTGTACATGTAGATAAAATTCAAAGTTGACGAGTCTGGGTTACAGGGGTATAGAGGTATATTGAAAAACGTACTGATATGCACGCGGAAATGCATTCCTTATGAACAAGTCGCGTCAGGAAGACATTTACTGACAAGTCGATATGGATGCGCGTAATAGTTCTCGTGTAGTGGACGTTTCAACCTACTAAGAAATCAAGTTTGGCCCGTTGAGTATCGTGTATAAAGAGATGACGGCGCATCTACGTCGAGTTTTCAATTATACTTATGTAATGAAGGATAGGAAATTCACTGGATTGATACGAATATGAGCTAATACATTTTCCATAGCTGGCAGCACTTCTGTTAACATTGTTTCAAATTTCTTTCTTGAATGAAAAAAAATGTTTGTTTCTCATGTTTTAATATGAATAAGAGCAAACTGCACATGCAATGATCTATACGGTATCTCTTGTACGGATGTAACGAACGTACAACAGGATATGGCACTGAAGGAAGATGCTTCACTGTTCAGGTATAACGTTGTATGAAGTTTTTCGTTTCATTGCACTCCTATGTTGCAAACATATAACGTATGTAACAACATTGCAGTGACATTTCAGCAGTAATCTGCAGGTGCATAGTGTAACGACAAATCGTTAAGTCCCTGTCTCCTTACATCTTATACACTTACAAATGTTCCATAGCTATTTAAGTAATGCGTACACGATGTTTCTATAGTTATGTTTTATACGTTCGTCCCGTTTTTACCATGAATCAAAGCCATTTTTATTGAACCCGGGTGCAGGGAGAAGAAGTACACAAGATACTCGAAAAAATTGGGCTATTGCCGCTTCGCACTGAGTGTGAATGGTTCCGGCGTGCATGCAAAAAAGATACAACTTTCGAAACTAAATTAAGCTAGGATTTACGGAATATATAGCATCTTTAAGGAAAGACGTCGCTCTGTGAGTACACCTTTCCGGAGTGGGAAAGTAGCAGTCAAAGTTCCATGACAACATCTGAGTTGTGAGGCTGATCTAAATCCTGGAAAACTTGGGTCAAGCTGGCGACATCAAAAAGAGTTTGATATTGCACTGCGTTCCCAATTGTAATTCAGAATTAGAGACACCTTTGGTCGCACACCAGTGGAGCTATCCTTTTACCAAAAAGTTAACCATTGAATTAATCAAGAATGGGACATAAGTCTAACAATATTAATGTTATCACTGACCACGAATTCAACCTTCTCATTTCTTTACTGTTTACTTAGCAATGCTTCCTTCCCTAGTGTAATTTTGTTTTTATGTTTTCCATGTTGTCATTGGCTTGTGCCATATGTTGGTAAAACTAGTCTGTTGTTATATTGTTTTTTAGTAACTGAACTTTTTTTTTATACCTATACACACAAGAGGATCAATTAAATTTCTTGCTTTTCTTTTAATGTCAGAGAAGAAAAGATAAACTGTATACACAACAATATAATATCGAAAGGAACAATTACACGCGTTTTGTACTGGATGGAATGCAGCTGTGCTGTGGATGTAAATATGCATGTCCTTACTGCTTCCTTGATGTGTCCTGAATCCCAAATTATCTGCCTGCTGCTCTGCAAAGCAGTAACTCAACGCATTCTCCATTTTTCTTTAGTGTCTTTCGCTTCCTCTTGAAGGCTCTCGCAGAACTTGATTCTTCAAACAGTGCTACAATCACTTTTTTTATGTGTCTTCTTAGTCCTCATGTCTGGTTCTTTGCACTCTACACGTGCACTTTTCTTATAGAGAATATCAACAACAGGAAAAATGTTCTTGTGTAACTTGTTGTTTGGTGTTAGCTGACGGTGGAAAAAAAAGTGCTTTTCAGCTGACGCTATGAGGAAGTGTCAAGAGGATGTTTGTATGACTGTGAGAAAGTGTTTAAAAATATAGCTCAACTGAGACGAATATTGTTTTCTTTTATTATTGTTTTTTCATACTTCCATGCCAAGCGAGCAGCTATGGTCTAAGCACGTCCCAGTTTAGGGCATGATCTTCTTTGGCGAGCACTTATCCAGAGCTTTTGTCTAGTACTATACAAGCAATTTTCTGGTGAAACTGTGGCAATTCTTAGGTAGTTAGGCTGATAGAAGGACTAGAATATTCACGCTTCTGAAGTCCACAACCACAACTAATGGAACTGCGCCTTTTGTTATTGTTCTTTCTCTCTCTCTTTTAAAAACAAAACTGTTTTTGAATCTGCTCTAAACCTGTACTTATTTCTGAAACCGAGTGACAATAAGTCTGGATCGAATATTGAGATCTATCGACAATGGCATTGACTCAGAATGAACTGTTTGTGTAACTGGTGACAAGTGTGAGAACAGGCGATGTTGGTCCTAGTTCTCCTTATCTTCCTTCCTCTCCTGACTCAACTTACCAAGTGTTTTCCATCAGTCCAACCAGGAAAATGCTAATATCTTATCTAGAATATAGGTCCTGGCTTCTACTTTTTAGTTGCCGGAGCTTGTGTTGAAGTCCTGTAAACTTTGATAAATTTTAATTTACATGGTCTATTTTAGTTACTATGGACATGGCCAGTCACGATGTTATGAGTGCAATTCAGTTTAAAATCAACAAACATCCCCCATGCGGGATTCGAACCCGTAACCTCATGAATGACGACCCAGTGCCCTAGCCCACAGGGTTACCGAGGTTGACTTGAAGTCCTGTAATTCAGCTCCTTTGAAGGTGAGATTGATTTGGGAACAGTTTTTTTTTGTAGAGACGAGTGACATCACATGATGGTGTTATCCCTCGCAGTCTACCTCTGATTTAAGCACGAGAATCTGTACGATCTCCCATTCATCGTAGATCCCGACTTGAAAGCCATCACATTTGATCAAGCCTAAAAAAAATCAATTTAACATTACTTACAACTCTATTTTCTCCTACATGGAAGTTGAGCAAACCTACAACTACCATATTTAAGCAAGGCACTGTCTGCAAATAACAATCAAGATCAACAACCAGAGGGGATCTCCTCAGGTAAATCATACATGAGGTCTGCTGAAGTACCTGAAGGATAAACGACGGTGCCAAACTGTTTGCCAGTAGTTCTTGGCTTAGTGTAAGATAGTGCTGAATTGCTCCGGGATGGTGCCTTCAACTTAGGCCGTGGCCGACACCTTCCCCACTTCTTTTCTTCTCCCCTATTCCGGACTGATCATTAGATACCAAAAAGCCAGAAATAATAAAAAAAGTGGCTGGGTTTGATTCACAGCCAGGTAAAGTTTTCACTTTCTTTTCTTGCAAATAACTTTCCTTTTTTTGTCTGTATTTGTAAATATTTGCTCGCGTTTGCTTCATTTGGCATTTTTCAACATTTCACACACTTCACGGAAAGAGGTTGGAAAAGTCAGGTTACAATTTTGTTTCATTATACGCATTTTCAAAATTTTACGCATTTGGAAAAAATATAAAATGTGAAGGGTTCCAAGAGCACAGAAATAATCGAAGCTGAAACTAACAATTTTGAATTGTTTAGTCCAAGATATTAATTTTTTAAAATGCTCCTATTTTTTTTTTTTAGAAATTTCATATTTGGGGATTGCAAAGGTTGCTCAGTTTGATTCTGAAATAGAGAATTTTAAATTCTTAAATGCAAGAGGGCAGCAGCCCAGAAGGTCTTCATTGTGGAAAATCATTAGAATTTAATTAAATTTTATATCTGAGGATTTGAGCGGAGTTGAGTTCCATCCTGATGTCTTAAAAGTTGAATACAAAAATAGAAGATAGCAGCAGCTCCAAACATTGGATTTAATAAAATTTCATAACTGGCGACTTCAAAATCAGTTGAATTCCATTTTGAAATAAAATAATTAAAAATGGGATCCTAAAACCAAGATAGCTGTAATGAGATACTTCTTCATTCTGTAAAAGCTTGGAATGTTCGTCAAATTTTATTATAGATACTGTGTAGGAGTTCCAAAGGACGGTGGCGGCAACCAGAAAGTGTTGCGTTTCTAAAAATATGTAAATATTAAAAAATAATAATAATAAGTATATTTCCTTCTAAAAACTGCACTAGAAAGTAAAAAAAACAAATGTTTCCTAAGGACTTACACTGTAGAAAATAGAGTTCTTGTGCTCTGTTTGCATACATCTTCTCCGTAATTGTTTTAGTTTTGAGCAAAAAAAAAGGTACAAAATATGCACAAGATATGCAAGGAGTTCATGATGTGTTCCTGAAAGTAAATTTTGTACACTCCGTCTGCATAACCTTTTTCATGATTACTAGTTTTCAGTGATTCCACTGGGAAGTGTCACTTCATAAATTATCCAGAATACTCCTCAACTTTAAAATTTCTACGGTTAAAATCGATAGAAACCGTACAAATCTCCAATTACACCCTTCCAATTACACCCCCCCCTAAACTGAGAATCCTGGCGGAATTCCTGCTAGTTATACACCGCTTTAGAACATGTTATTACTATGTGTATAATAAAATAAGGCTTACTCACATAGATTTTCTTGTGTCTATAGTGATAGAACTTGACGATTGTACTCTTATTCAGTTAGGTAACGCACCACCGAGACGACTTAGGTTATATCCCTTCCACCCCAACTTCTTATTTCTTTACTATGAAACCAGAGACGACTATTAATGGAAACTAACTGGTAAAAACCCGCTTTTTTACATCTGTTCACATAAGAAGTGCACAGAAATGATAAAACGCAAATGATACGCAGAAAGTGCAGTTCTTTTACGGTGTATAACAACGAGATCCTGATATGATCTATAATCCTAAACACGTTATCTAAATTCCATGAATCACTACGTATAAGGCTGATTTTCTTACTTGTTACATCCAAATACGAAGTTCGTTTACTTGAAACCTTATATAAAATTATCAACGAAGTTTGTATTCTTCATGATCCTGCCAACCCTTGCATCATATAGCTGGCTTTAGCATTTATCTAGTTACCAGGAAACAAAATTATTTTCTCACATTTTAGGTGTAATTTTAAAAGGCAAGTTCACTTGAAAACGTTTCTCTTATATTAATCTAATCTAATGTTTACGTGTTGATGAAAACACACTCATTAACTCGTTAAGTACGTAGCAAGATTAAAAACGATAAACTTAGAAGTATAAAAAGACTAAAATGAAATGGGGTGACACATATACTGTATTCTTTATGTTTTTTCCTCCTTTTATTTTTCCAATTTTGATTTACTCTCCCCAATAGAATATCTGTCACTCTTGCACATATGAAGAAGTTGGTTGGAACAGATTATTCGGTCAGAGACCGCTTTTAAAATGATATAGTAAATTTTCCAGAGTGTGAATGTTCGTATGTGAAAACATATCTAAATCATTTTCAAGTATATTCAATGTAAAAGCATCCTTTCTTCTCTACATCAGTCACCTTGGCGACAGACATCAGAAGATCAGTGCACAGACAACAAGACCGGAGATCTCCGCTCTTCATCAAATCTTTCTTAGCTCAGCAACGAATGGAATCTTCTCCTCAGAGTATCCAACTCATTAAATTAACTTTTGAATAG
>JAGDQP010066065.1:0-11330 GCA_022664845.1 Lepisma saccharinum | reverse complement strand
CTCTCTTTAATTCAACATAGCCGCCCAAATACCATTTTCCAAACCACTGAAGCTAGAGAAACGAAATTTGGTGTGAAGGTGTACCATCACGAAAATGTTTCAATAAATCGATCAAACCACCGCTATGAGGTCCAGCCCTCGAGGGGATATGGAAAAGGTCTGCACAGCATGGGGCGCTGCCCCCAGAAAGTCTGATTACAATAAAGGGGGCGTAGCCCTAAAAATTTGAAGTTGGGGCGCACACGGAATTCTGAGGCAGCATACCCAGCGAGGCGAACCCAGTATATATATATATATATATATATACACGTATAAAAAGCTGAGAAATCCGAGCAAAACACGAGATGACGTACGGTCCTTAGGGTTGGTGGTGGTGGATTTTAGGGCCGCCAGCAGAAAGCAAATTTGCTGTATCATCACAAGTAGGTTACAATAAATATGGCAAAGCTTCCCTATGTTTCAATAAATATCTCATTCCCACGGGTGGTGGGTATGGGAAAAAACTGCAACATGGAAGCACAGTGTCCTCGATTGTGGTTACGATAAAGGGGCATAAGTACGGGGGGCGAGGACCTAAACGAGGCCGAGCGAGCGGGTATATATATTATGCACGTACAAAAAGCTGTGAAATCCGAACAAAAACACCAGAGGTGCAAAAAGTGGAGCCAAGTTCTTTAGCCCTAAAAAGGTGTGAAATGGGAGACGGATGAGCCAAGTTCCTTGGTGACAGCATGTAACAGGAACAAAGGAACTTGGCGCGTATGGCAAGGTTCATGATCCTCAAGCTATAAGGGTGGTGGGTATCCTAAAACCCACTACGTCAAGCAGTGGAAAATGGATTTATGACGCCCGCCATTTTGGATCCAAGATGGCGTCTTTAGATATATTTTGTAATATTTTCATAATTTACTAATAATGTTGTACTGTCAAACTAAATTTCATTATTCTAGCGGCAGCCGTCTAGGCTGTGTATTCTTTAAAAGTTTAGGGTTGGCGGCCATTTTGAATTCAAAATGGCGACTTTTTCCAATTTTTAAAAAGTTTTCTTAATTTGCTATCAATGATGTAGTTTCATACCAAATTTCACTGTTCTATCTTTAGTCGTTTAGGCTGTGTATTCTTTGAAAATTTAGGTTTGGCGGCCATTTTGAATCCAAGATGGCGACCTTTTCAAAATGTCGGATTTGTTCCTTTATCTACTTACCATCCTCTACCTTCATACCAAATTTCATGTTTCTAACTTACTCCAAACACCCTAAACAATATGATGAGTGAGTCAGTGAGTGAGTGAGTGAGTGGGTCAGTTAGCCTAAAATGTGCAATTTCAGGGGTCCACAACTAGAACATAGTTTGAGATACGAATATGACATTTTGTACATCTGCACATGTTTACCATATCTCCTTAACGGCAAAAGCTCATATTCCTATCTTTAATATCTTTTTTCTTACGGGGCCCCCAAATCGTCGATTTTGCCATAAACTCTGGTTCCTGTATAACATGCTTCTGGCAGTGCTGACGTTTTCTGACCTGAAGAACTTGTCTCATGCACTGCCGTTCATGTTGATTAAGAACACTTCAAATCGGTTTCACACGATGGCACTATAGTCGCTAGACAGAAGAAGAGTACGTAGACCATAATGGGAAAAGTATTTCAATTTCAGTAACTTGCAAGAGCTCGAAATATATTGCTGAAATTACGTAGAGATTATTGATAGCGTAGCTATTAAAGTAGGGTAGTAAAGTTAGCTGACTTATCATTATCCTCTGTCTTCAAAATGAAAAGGTTTTTGAACTATGATATCGTGGTTAGGAAGATTTCGTAGTATCGATCTGCCAATGCCGTGCTGCGTGCGTCTTTATAAAGAGTCTATCGCATAATTTGCATATCAAAAGCGCATTTATCTATACAACTCATTGTTTTTGGTAGCTGAATGTTAGGAAAGAACGAGAAAAGCTTCTTTTTTTCTAAGGTACTATTCTTGATCCATATCCAATTTTCTCATCTTTGTACGTTAGATGTCAGTGTAAATTTGTTTATAACTATGTAAATATATCTTTACTAAATTTAAATATAAATATGTAAGTTTATACTACGTTTTGTTAGTTTAATTCTTGCAGTGAAACAAAGACATTTAACTGAAACATCTTGAAAGCTTCGATCAAACTTTCCAAAGTATTTTTTTTTCCTTCGTACAGATATTATAGGCGTATTTCCCTTAAATGCAGAATAAGGAAATAGTAATAGGTCTTATGACTTCGTATGATTTATTTGATTTCTTGATCTATGTTAACTTACAGAACTAATTCCAGGAAATCTGCCAGGTCCCCTTCGGGAGTGTCACCCCCAAATTCTCGAACAGCCCTAACTAACATTTTTTAAAGTTAGGATTGAGTTATAAATGTGGATGGTATTAAAGAGTGACGAAAGGAAACAAGAAGCCTTCAAAATGTCAACATGGAGAAGAATGGAAAAAAGTCAACTGGGCAGAGAAGATGCATAATGAAGAAGTGCCGAAGAGAATAGTTGAGAAACAAACCTTACTGGAAACAACCAAGAAAAGAGACATTACCTACGTAGAATGGTTCTTAGTACTTGTTAGGACATTACAGTACTTACGTAGAAATTATGTACTAAACCATGCAATTAAAACTGGTTCATGAGTAAAAGAGTAAGAGAGAGAATCAAACTTTTTGTCAGTATTAAGGACGATAAGTCGTAAGATAAGACTAAGAGGAAAGATCAAGATCGGAATAAATGGAAGGCTCAACATGCCTTAAGGATCTAATGATGAGGATGATGATTCAACCCGTAATGTAAGCTTTTATTTCTTTAACTTTGTAGTTTAAACTTTATCTTCTGTAACATCCTATTCAAATATTCTTTTTTCATGATTGATATTTACTTTTTTTGCACGAAATCGAAAACTGCGTTCTAAAATATCTTTTGAAAAATAATTCGAAATATCCCTTGTATTTCCGAACTTGAGGGGGAAAATACCTAATTATTCTCATCCCTGAAACATACCGTACTCTAACCATCCCTGTTCATTCTGGCAAAGTTGTCCCTTCTCGTAGAGGATTCGCCATTAGTGATAAAACCCATTTAATGCATGAAAGTCAGAGAGAGATACAGAGAGAGCGAGCGAGAGAGAGAGAGAGAGAGAAATATAATGTGGGATGTCACAGGGTATTTATGTGTAAATGGATTGTCACTTGTAAAGTGTGGGTCGCAAAGGGATGTCACTTATCAGTAAACATGACAAGGTCAGTCCGTTATGTTGATTGACTTTGGTTGAGTAGACGACCCCTTTAGGTGTGGTCGCTCTAGCTGGCGTCAATTTTACATCCAATAGCAGGTAACAGACCTAGTGACCTGAAGAGATATTAATTTATATATATTCTTCTTTTCCTTTTTGTACTGTAAAGAGTGATTAAAATTTTATAATAATGATCCGTTATATAAAGGGTGATGTAGATTTATAATTGCATATGGAGTGATCTAATATCCCTCTCTGTTGCACGCTCTCTCTGAGTACGCCAACAGTGAGTAATTGAAATGATAATAGGAACGATACAGGCTCTATGCAGGTACAAATTGCTTCATAACCATATTACATACAATTTCCAGGAATGCATTCTAAATGAGACCACTTTTAATGAAGTTATGCTAAATAAGATATATTATGTAAGTTTTAATGTATTGGGATGAACTTTTAGACTTCCATAATGCTAACATTAAAAAAAAAACTACGTATATACACAAAAAAGAAATGGACTCATGCCTAGCGAAATATGATAAAATGGAGAATTGTCAATTATTTATTTTTCAAACCATTAGGACATTCTCCATTGTATAGTTTCCTTAATAATTTAAATTTTCTGCCTTTTTAACATTTTAAATATCATTAGTATAGTACCCTTACAATTAAATATTTAAAAGTTTTTTTTTTAAGTTCCATGAAAATAGCGAAGTTAATCTTCTCGCCAACAGAGAGCAGACTGTTAGAACACAGCAGAGCCACTTATCGTCAGTTTTGAGAACTAGCTGAACGGTTTGCAAAGAAACAGATACATTTATTATCTTTAGTTATATATATATATATATACGAAAATCTTTTTACGCATATGCAGAGAATACGTATTAACTATCCTGCACTCTCGTCAGTCTCAAAAATAGCCGATTGGTGACCTTTCTGTGTCCGGAAAGTTGCGTAGTATGATAATACTAAACTAATATTCCATATATATAGATATTAAAAATTAACGCCTTTGTAATGCACATCGGCCATTTTCTATGAATCTGAGTACCTGCAAAACAAGATGCAACGCCAATCAATAGTCCATATTAATAATAAATGACGGAGTAATGCAGCGCAAAACATGTTAATAAAATACAAGAAGGTGTATGAAATGATCGTAAAGAAAAGAAAAGAAATGGTTATTGGAGTAAAGGAAAATTATTACAGGTACGAAAATTGGAAGAGGAGAAGTGTATATATCCAAGTAATTAGGAAGTATTATAAATAGTGACGTGAAATGTGACAAAGGATAAAAGGAGACGTTAGCAATGGAGAATAAAAGGTGTTTCGGAAGGTGAAATCTTTTATTTGTGGACAAATTATAAAAATGGTTGGGGAAAGTGTTGATTAAATATTTTGTATAGACTGGAAACGTGAAATCTACGGAGAAATAACAAAAGAACTAATTAAAGAACCTGAAAAAGGGTGGAAAATGGTATCTCTAAAGTGAAAATACATATTTACATTTTGACCTCGAATACCAATGAACCAAGACTGTGAGAGGATTCAGTAATCATTGTATGAAAATAGACAAAGTAAACTATAAAATACTTGAAATATGATAAGAAATATGGTTGTATTGAACAATTACAAGTGCCGCTCTTTCAGGATCACCACATAAGAACAGCACGAAACAAGGTAGTGTTAATTGCGCCTTGCGAACAAAATGGACGCCAGTAAAGACGAGAAGTTTTTTACTTTAAAATTTTGTTTTCGTCTGAAGAATACGTCAACTGAAGTTCCAAATACCAGAAAACCCTAACACAGACAAATATAATTTTAATTAAATACATTGAGGTCGAGCAATGGCGTTCAACAGTTTTCAGGTAGCTCAAAGATTTACAAGAGGGCTGTTAATAAACCAGGGAGCAAGGGAGATTCGAAGGACCTCCGTAGCGTTGCCACTGAAGTTGTGATGAGCAAAATCATCGATAGTGAGAAAAAACCGTCCGATCACAATTAAAAAACTTGAATTGAGCCACGAAATGTCACATAATAATGCTGGAGTCCACCTTGAAACTCCTGGAACCACCAAGATGCGATTGAACAGGGCAGTGTTCCATAACCATATACTTCATGCAATATTTAGTTCCCATATGCTGCAATATTTTTGAGACAGAAAAAAAAATCTAAAGTGCGAAGTTCCTCTCTTTAGTCGTCCATTTCAACATGGAACAAATACTGCCTTGTTTCCGGTTCCCATCACGAAGTGACCGTGAACGATAGAAGAGTGAGAAGCACTAATATGCATTACTTTGCTGTTACCGAGAAAATTGTTTTTTAAATATTCGGTGTAGGTCATATTGAGATTCTTTATGTATTAAAATGTTTATACTTACAAACAAACACACTGAAGGGGCAGAAAAGAACTATATATCTTTTATTCCGTCATCAGTAGAATGTCAAAATATGTGCACATGCAAATTATGTCCACTCGAGCGCAATTACTTTGGGAGACTAAATTGGTGAAAGGGATATAAGCCAAATATACAGTAATGGCTGGAAAGAGCTACCTACTGGAGGGTATGTTCTTCATGGCCGCCATCTTAAAGTCCGCCATATTGAATCTCTATTGATTATCTTAAATGGGAAGGAGGGTTGTGTAATGTCATTCTGGGTTAGCATTTATCGAGAAATACGTTTGTGAAGTCAGTTTTGCCCTAAACATATTATTGTGAGAGATAAGGGCTTGTGGCGTTAATTTCGGGGAGGCATATTGATTCAATAGCCTGAAAACACACATTCAGTTTTTAAATATCGGAATGCATATAGATAGCGCACTATACCAGGAACAGTTTGTATGTATTTGGGTTTCGTTTCTTCTGTTGTTTCAAAACGAAATGGGTGTTTTCAGGCTAATGCATCAATATCCGAAACTAGGGCCACATCTCTCACAGTAATACATTTGGGCAAAACTGACTTTACAAGCGTATTTCTAGTTAAATTCTAGCCCAGAATGACATATTACACGACCCCCTTCCCATTTAAGAAAATAAATCGAGATTCAATATGGCGGACTTCAAGATGGGCGATCATGAAGAACATACCCTCCAGCAGGTATCGCTTTCCACCCAGTACCCATTACTGTGTGTTTGGATTCTATTCCTTTCACCAATTTATGAACATAAATATATTTTCACACTTTTTTATCACTTTCCACAGACAGAATTTCATTTTATATCATCGATATCTCCCAAAGTCATTGCGCTCGGGTGGCCAAAATTTCCATGTGCACATACTTTGACATTGTAATCATGGCGGAAGAAAAAAAATATAGTTCTTTTCTGCCCCTTCAGTATGTTTGCTTGTAAGTATAAACATTTTAATACATAAATAACTCCATGTGCTCTACGCCGAATATTACAAAACCGATTTTCTCGTCAACGACGAAGATGTGCATCTTAATGCTTTGCCAAATTAACACTCAGGTTATGAGCTTTTATTACAAAAACTATGAATCGAAATAAAGTTTGACAATTGACCGACTCTCCGTGTTAGTTTGGGAGTGATTACATTTTTAATCTCATCACAATTCTTTTCTTTGCACTTTTGTATAGTGACTTCTTGACCTAGACTTAGTTTTGTTGACACGCTCTTGTATCAAGAAACTTATTAACATATTGTTAATTTCCACCAACCTGCGAAGGCACAATGGGGTGTCCACGAGAGATTTGGGGGCGCAGAATGCGCCCATACGAGCTTTTAAGAGGATTTTGAAATTAATATTTAGATCGTCAGTAACTGATACTGCAAAAGAGAAAGTTCTGCCAGACACCCTGACTGAAGAGGATAGTCTTTCGAATTAGTTTGTAACCCTAGTATCCTGGGGTAAAAAGTCATCGAGGTACAGTCACCTGGCTTAACAATAAAACTTTAAAGGATGAAATCTACAATAGTAATTTTCTAGCAAGAAAACTGCATTTCTGTAGAAACAATCTTCTACCTTACATTCGGGAACTGTGTGCTTTGCTCATTTGAGAAAGCAAATCTTCTACCTTAATTTGGGGAAGTTGAAGCAATATTTTACCCTTGAGTTAAAGAGAATCGTTCTTTTGAGTACAAATCATATGTTGCAGAAGAACTACTCCCACCGTGAAACCTCCAGAAACTGGCAGAGGCCAACTGGTATTCCCTTAACCCAAATAAAGCTGGTGATTATATCAGGAAACTTAGAAAGGTAATATGAAAGAAACATCTTGTAAGGGATCTTGAAGCTAATGGGGAATGCAAGATAGCAAACCCCTCAAGTTTTCACACTGGACTTGGTCTTTTTAACAAAACACTAAACAGTCACAAAAGAAAAATTCCAAACCACTTCTTTTAAACCGGAACTAGTCTTAAATGAGGAGGTCACAAAAATTTAGGATTGCCCACTGTATGAGGCCAGCATAACTTTGGGAATTCGGGAATTGTACATGACACGAAAAGAAGCAATGCACGTGAAACAAACTAATAAATAACTACAGAAAATAGAAGGAAGGACCCCCATCCTAATAAAAACGAATTGATAACCAACTCACTAAAGAAGTTCTGGCAAGACGCTTTTCCCCTGCCCACATATAGGCAAAGCAGTGCAATCATTATCAGGATCAAAAACAACTCAATTACGCAGAACACCAAGTAACACTGAGAAAAACATTGTAGGGAATACACCAATGACCCATACATTAAAGAGTCCAACAAACCTTATCTCCTAAACAAACCTGAAACAAAAGTTAGTAGATTCACTAGAATGATCTCTAACTTCCTACAAAAAGACAAAAACTAGCAACATGATAGACAGAAAACTTGTAAGTCTTACTCTAGCATAATTAGCACAAAGGGTACGAACTAGTCGCAAAGCACCACCACCCACCAGCTCCTATACGAATAAAAGAGACTGATTTGTTCGTTGTAATGTCAAAAACCACATTCAATATAGAAAAGAGAACATCGTTATAGAGCATAGAGACAGTTAGGTAGTAACTGTACTTGTTACCTAAGTCAATACGAATATAAGCATTACCCTAATGACCTATAACAGAATACCACTTTGTGAATAGATATTAATTTGAATTTAATTGTTAAGGTCTTTAGGCAGCTTGGGCTCATATTGGTGAATTGACATGAGACATGCTCCCAGGCAATTCACACAAGTAAAGGAGAATTGAACAAAGCTAAAGATTGGCCTCTTTTAGGGCCAAAGATAGCAGATGAGGAAACCCAGTAGATCTGGGTACTAGAAAGAGACTCGGACGTACAAACAGTCATATACTACAATTGACAAAGGAAATACAAAGAGACCAAAATGAATGGAATCGGTAGGGAAAAGAACACACACAAAAAATCAAATACACAAGAAGAACGTAACGCTCAGAAGAAAGCAGAATACAATTCAGGCAGCAGCTGGGCCGGCCGCTCAGTTGCGGAATAAGTGACTGCTCAAATCAATTGCCACTTCAAAGGACTATTACTAGGATGACTTAGCTCCAAAACAGTCTGAAATCCACTTGGCGAGAGGTGTACACGTAATGTACAAATTTACAGACAAGTAGATAAACCTATGTTCTAAACAGTTAACAAACATGGTACATTGACAGCCACACATAAAGAGAATCTGAATATACGAACGGGATACATACGCGGATACTTATCAACTACACTTGTCACGAAAACATTACATATATAGGGAGATATAATGTGGAAGCAAAGGATTTGCAAACTAGTGTGAATGGAGGGATCGGGCTCCAAGCCTCGCTCCGCTCGGTGAAATATGTAAAATATGCACCGGAATGATACAGCAATACCAATTATTTGTATCTGTTGATTTTTATAACTCAAATAATAAGTGACTATATAGTGAAATCTAAAAAAGGAAAATACAATATATATAATAATATTCAACCATTTTCTATCCACTGCTGGATGAAGGCGTCCACCTTTTCTTTTCACATGTGGGTCTGTTGCTATCTTTCTTCATCCATGTACCTTCTGAAAAGCGCTTGATTTCATCTACCCATCTTGCATTTGGACGTCACCTCGGTCGTTTCGTTTCTCTAGGAATCTAATGTAGTACATTGCAGTGCATCTTCCAACTGTTTGTCTAGCTATGTGACCGGCCCATCTCCACTTCATCTTCTTCGGAGTCTTGATTACGTCTTCTACCTTTGTTTGTGAATGAATCCATTCATTTGTCTTCCTGTCTCTCCTAGTTATTCCTATCATACATCTCTCCATTACTCTTTATGTGACTCTTAATCTTTGAGTCGTTTGCGCATTCAGTGTCCAAGTTTCACAGCCGTACATCATTACAGGTAAGACACATTGATTATAAACTTTACGCTTGAAACACATTGGTAGTTTTATTTTGAAAATAAAGTGTAGTCTTCCAAACGAACTCCACGCCATTTCACATCATATATTTATTTCATCAGTCAACTTGGCATTCAGTGTATTGAGCTGGCCCAGTTAAACATACTCATCAACTATGCCTATTGCTCTCCGTTAGTTTATATTTATTTCTTTGCAGCATGTTGATTGCATATTACTTTTGTTCTACTTAAATTCATTTTAAGTCCTATTTTCTTTCTCTCATTACACAGTTGTTCCATTCCGGTTTGTAGTTCTTCTGCGCTTGAAGCAAACAGGACTATATCATTAGTGATCTTAGGTGATGAAGATAATTGCCATTGGCCTTTATTCCAATTTCATCCCAATTTAAATTTTGGATCACTCTCTCCAGGACAGCTGAAAACTGTTTTGGAGAAATTGAAATTCCTGATCTCAGGAATCACCTCCCGATGTTTGCCCACAACCTTCTGTTCAGTTACAATTATAGTCGATTTAGGATTCTAAGTTGGCAGCCCTGTATCTCTTATACGATGCAGAATTTGAAAAAATGCCAAAGAACTTTTTTTTCTTGTTTTGATCTCAGGAATCACCTCCCAAAGTTTGTCTACGTCTTTCGGACTCACCCTGTATAGTACTCTGATCGCGCAGAACATATTTTGATTGCAAATTATATCTTATTCTAATTTTGCAACACAGACGGTTTGTTTACTTATATAAGTTACAAATATGTTTACCAATGTGCTTGAGGAGAAATTATTTGTTTTTAAATTGTTTGTCATAAAATCAGAGTTTTTCATATTAAGGTACATTTAATTAGCAAAAGATTTTACACAATGTTTTCCTCATCATTTAATAGTTCATATTACTTGGAGTGCTTTGCAGATCTATTTAAGCAACTGACATTACAAACTTGTCCATAACTGAAAATTGCTTTTCTAATCATCAATTCATCAATATTTCTTAAATTGCTGGTATACATAATTTAAAATCAAATTAGATCATGCAGTAAAAGTTGCTGGTTCTGCATATTCTGCCAGAAATGTATGTTTTACCAGATTATTAAATTTCTTAACTTCAGTGGTTAATAATTTCCCAAGTAGCTCATCCACTTCGGCCGATATGGACATATTGGATTTTACGACGTCGATCGATATAGTTCATCGACATGTGCCCTATATTGGATGAAAAACATCTTGGCCAATATCAGTCAATAATACCGTTCGACATCGGACATCGACATTGCTCAATATCGGTCATTGCCATTATGAACATAAGGGAATTCTGATTTTTTAAAATTATTTTTAAAAGGGATCCCCTTTTTAATATAGGACCACCAACATAGAAAAAACAAACAAGAAATAGTAAAACGTTAGAAATTGTAAAACAAATTTACAACTTATGTAAAAAAATACTATTTTTCTGTAGCTGAAGTTACATCACTTCGTTGTGCTAATAGATTGTAAAATTTGTCGACCACTGCTAGTTTGTAAAATAATAATATGTTCGATGTTGCTTTCAAGCTAAAGTTTGTAGTTCCGCTCTATTGTAATCATTTTAAATCTCTTCCGCTTTTAACTTTTTTGCATTTTTTGCCAAGAAGTTAAACGTACAATGGCCATGATTACAATGAAACAGCTTCAATTGAAGGAAATGATGTAAAACAAATGTAAATAAATATAACATTAACTTGTTCTCCGACT
>JAGDQP010066063.1:0-11330 GCA_022664845.1 Lepisma saccharinum | reverse complement strand
CTGAGCGTTAGATGTCTATAATTGAAGGCCGTAAATAAAATTCAAATTCTTAATGAAGACTTTGAGTTGCCTTTTCCCCCGCAGGCAAATGAAGAAGATATTTTTATCTCGCGATCCCATTATCATACCAAATTACAATTTTCATGGTAGCTGTAATTAAGTATGAGTAACATATAAGAATTCTTTAAAGAATCTCTGGATGTTCGATTTTGAGAAAATCAAATTTGGAAATTCAAGGAAACTTTCGGGAAACAAAATTTTGTAAAACGGACAATGCTATCAAGCGACATATCAAATGAAAGCGTTTTACAGGAGCTTCAAAATGAACCCTCTCTGAGCTCTCTAACACTAACCGTTGATGAGGAATGAGAAATTCTAAAAATTAAAACCAAGGAAAATTTGGCTTTTTGGTGATCTTTGAACACTAATAGTACAAAGAACACTGCATTAACAATTCGGAAAATAAAATGATATACTCCTTGAGTAGAATAATAGAATGGTTTGGGGCAATAAACAAAAAATAATAGAAATCTGAGATGGCGAGGTAGAGAAGGTGTGAATTGACGTCGAATAACTCCCCCCACCCTTTTCGACAAGCACAGTTCCGGGTTTTGAGGATATGTCCCGGCTTCTCGGTCGGTTTCATGCTTTGTCCGGTTGAGACGAAAAGTATGGAAGACACGAAAGCATCCGGGACATCTCTTCATTTGAACTATCTCAACCAAACCGGCTCGTCTGACAAGCCTACGTCAAGAAAATATAAGTTCAAATGTATGCGAAAGTGCTATAGTAATGTAACCGATTTAACAAGAAATGAAATATTGTTATTCATTATAAAATAAAGGTACGCAAAATACATACTTGCAGAATCTCATAGAGGAAAGACAATCCCAAAATATTTGAGTATTTACAACAACAGCACTAAATCTGATAATTTAAATGTTATATTAATGCTTATAACTACATCATGTGGGCATGACATAGAACTAAATTCTTGTTCTTTAGCAAGTTTTCCTTCTCTATTAAAATACTTAAAATGTGTTAAAGGCTTCCATTAACTGCAGAAACAGCTTATGTACACTTTTTACACGTTCAGTTTTCTGTCTTCAGCAGACATTTTCGAATTTAACTGATTCGTATAACGTAGAAACTTTTACAATACAATACCATAGGATGGTAGAGTTGCTGGCACCATTATAACATACTTTTCTGTGATATTGTCAAAACATGGAAAATGTTTCTGTGATGTTTCTGAAACAAACGGCCAATTAAATCTCCCCAAGATGTTCAAGTTTATTGAAACAAGAAAAAGTACCAGTTTAAGATCTTGACGACCAGTTAGATTTCATCACTTGGTTCGATAGCTTTCTCCATAGATGACGCTGCTGTCATGTTTTCTATAAGCTCACTAACTTACAGCGCCTCTGTCAATACTTTTCTTCACCATTGTTAGTTGGAATTCAGAGTCGAAACAGATGCGCTCTTCCCACTGTCCAGTTCACATTGGAAGCTCTTGTTTAGTGCAAGCTTATGTATGTGTCTGTGTGTGTGAAGAAAAGAGAGTGATGTGTGTATGAGAGTGAGGTGTTCAGGAAGGATCCTCCTTGACTACAACGTCATTTCTTAAGGAGCAGGTGCTGGGTGAGCAAACAGGAAATACAGATGACGTTCTGCAGAGCAAAATATGTAAGATACTGTCGCCATAATTATTGTTAGAATGGCACGGAGAAGAGTAGGGAAACCTTTAGAATGATACGCAGGGTCGCGCTGAAGAAGGGAGAAAGAAACTGAGAAACACACGCAGTGTTCAAATCATAATTCAGTTCAAACATCGTGATACTTAGACGAGGAGTTCAAAATGTATTTTAATTGTAACCTAATGAATCCACTGTTCCGTGTTCGATCATAAATTTAGCATCTGATGTCAAATACAGCCAAGAACTGGAGGAGTTAATATGACGTAGAATTAATGCTCTAAATTGTAGAAAAAGGATGAAAGTTAAACAAATTTGTAAAAGGTATGACTAATCCTATGTTAACGTCCAAATAGGCCAGTCAATAAGGGACGTTAGAGGGGCAAATGAGGAGAAAAAATTGGTGGCAAGCTGGAACAAATTTTATTTACTTCAGAAAAGTGTACTTAACAACGTGTTAGTTTTGCACACCAGCTTTCGCCGTCATCATGAAAAAATAACAAAACAAACTTACAAAAATACATATTTTCTCTTCAAAGGCATTTTAGAACAAAATATGTTATTAAAAACTGATCTACACAACATTCTCTACAATACAGTTCATTTCCATTTTCCTTCAAGGATGCACCGTTTAGGTGCTAGAGGTGCTTGTGTTTCTTCATTTCTTACGCAACACCGTTTTATATAATCGAAACCCAACGAGACCTTTGTTATATCTTGTATTGTACTATTTGATTCTTTTGTAGAATTGAAATTAACATATTCCTTCTTTGCTACATATAAACGAGTAGGTTATTTGAATCAGCTGTGAGCAAACTATCACACCAGGCCAATGTTTTAGCTGTGAGGACATCCTCTTAATGTGTTGGCGTGAAGTTAAAAAAAATAATTGAAGAAAATTTTACACAGAAAATGAAGTGCAGAAACTTTCCAGTAAAGACAGCAGAACTCTGTAGCACAAATACTCACATTTCTTAGATCTGAAGTAACACGTGTAATTCTCATCATGTTGGCTTCTTCGCTTGAGCACAATTCCTGGACCAGTCAACAACCTTCTAAATATAATTCCAATGCACGTAAAAGCGGCAGAAATCTTGTTATCACGTACTTACCATGCATAATTGTCTTTGATGGTTAGCCTGAAAATATGACAATCAAAAGTGCGAATACTACTGGACAGGTTTGTCAACCAGAACACTCGCCGACGGCGAAATTAATTGATGTTATAATGTATGTTACAATATAGCAAAACAAATTTATTTCAAATGAGAGGAACAGGAGCCGAATTATCAAACTGCTGAAGGGTATATTGAAAGAAGGCTTCAATGTACAAGTTGATAAATAGAGAACCACATCAGTAATCAACACTGCTATTGACGCATCCTCTAACTTATTTAAACACATACGTACATTTATCTTCAATACCAAAGCGTACAGAGCAAGCTACATAAAATACATCTCAACTGTTAATAATAATATCGGTGTTGAGCAGAACATAATTTTCCAATATGTACTGAGTTGTGTTGATACTACTACAGTAAGTTTTAAGTAGGGTAAACTATAGAAAAGTACAGAAGTAAAAAATGCTGCTCCTGCTGAAACTTGGAAGATTGCTGAGGTCGAAAGGGAAAATTTGCTCACCCTTCAACTCTGATGGCAAAGCGTCTGAATCCCTTCAATATTTGAGGTGCATTCATTGAGAAATCGTTCAGTAAATATAAATTCAGTTTGGTTTCAATATCATTGTTTCCATTTTACGGCATATCACCAAGTACAGAAGTGGATAAAATAGCTTTCCACCGATGAACTGTGGTTGAAACGTTATTAAGAATTGGCTCATTCATATCGTAACAGATGAAGAACCTGCACCTACAGAGCTTTTATACATACATGTGTAAATGTCATAGAGGCTGCATAAAGAACAAAGAGAACTGCAGATAAGCTAGATTAAAGGATCAAAGTGGTCCGTGAACTGCAAACATTGCAATTGTCTGTCGTCCTCCAATTCTGTTGTTGTTCCAGAAGAGAAAGGATGTGATGTTCTTGTTGATAGAACAAGCACTAAAAGAATTCTTCTCAATAGAATGCGTAGAATAAAACCATGAGAAAATTGTTTTCACTTACACAGAAGCAAAATAGCACTCAAAAGTCATACGCTCATTTACTTTATAAGAATTCGAACAAGGTTATTATTTAATCACTAATAAATATGCTAGATATTATGACTTGAGCATAAAATTTATTTTCATCCCTACTTCCTTAAGACGTTTATAATTGGTGTTTCAAAAAGAAATAAGAAACCTTGCTGTTACAAGACGTTGTTGGTGAATAATACAGAATTGGAAACACCTCTAGCTCCTAAACGATGCATCCTAGATGAAAAATGGTAATAACATAATTTGTGTTTTAAGATATTTTGCTTTAAATGTCTTTCAATATTTATAAATTAGTGTTTTTGGTATAATTTTTATTTTTCCAAGATGGCGGTGAAAGCAGGTATGGTAGACGGGTGCAAAACTAACACGCTGTTAAGTACACTTTTCAGAAGAAAATATTTTTTCTTTTATGACGTATTGTTGACTAGCCTGTAATTGGAAATACTCAATATAATTGGAAGGAGTATTCTTTCCAACAAAACAAATCAATACCATGTACTGTCGAGATAATTCAAATACTATATTATTACGTAACAACGTTGCTTGGAAAGTAGTATAGACAAACATAACCCATTATTTGTTTTTAACAAATAACAACATTAATAATTTCAAAATAAGAATGAAAACATGTTTACAATTCGCATAATAACGGTTTCGCGTGGAATGTATGATTTGTAACCAGAAACTAAATAATAGGAATAAATAAAACACATATAAAATATCCTTTATTACCAAAATAGTTTTACTATTTGATGTGCTCTATGGAACAATCAGTTACAAAGACATAAAAAATATATGTTTCCGCTGTTTGTCCAAAAATGTTATTTATTCAATCAAAAGAGATATTATTAAAGCATTATTAGTGTAATATTTCGGACAGGCAAGTTATTGATAATCTAATCTTGATCAGATAGTTTATTGACAGTTCTTAGGTCTATAACATTATGAAGACAGTTGTTGAGAAAATTTCACAAGCAGTTCGAAACACATTTGATTCTTTGTATTTGCCATACGTAAATATGATCAAGACACTACCCAAATGAAAGTCATTTCACATAATTCTGAACTATACTTTTCCACATAAAATTTGAACGATGTTGAATTAAATTCGCTCCTATTTTCTCGATTCAATGCTGTGAGTTCTCCAACTCAACTGTTCTTGTCGTCATTTTTCCTTAAGTGTTTGAACTATAAAACAAATGTTACAAATCTGATTATTTAGCCTAATAAAAATATACCATCTGTGGGACTAATTGCTACAGAAATGAAAGCTCTCCAGTGAGCGGAAATGTAAAGAAACGGAACTCGACAATTTCATCATTCTTTTGTTTATTTGATTGTTTCTATCTTGAATCAAATAGCGCCGAAAATTGATCTTTAAAATAATAAAGCAATGGGAACCAATTGCAACGAAAATGGAAACAAATAGCTCCTTTGCAAAACGTATTGAAAAACTGAACCTGTGGTGTCAAACATTGTGTTCTAGAGGTGTACTAGGATTAGCAAAGGATCTTGATATGGCAACAAATCGTATATCTTAGCTAGACTACCTTCGGTTAAAGTGAGAATGATAATCAATTGTATTAGGTTAGTTTAGGCTGGTTGTGAATACAGAGAGCTTACTCTGAACAGAACGCCCCAGAGTTGAAACGGGAAAATCGTGTCAACTTTTGGCCCGAGTCACTGGTTCATGCTTGGAACCTGGCCTGACCCGTTGACTCCATTTCGACCCTATGTCCTGCAGGTGAAGGAGAGTTACAGTCGCTCTGGTCATTGCCTCAATACTGGGTCACCGAGCCAGTCGGGTCATTTGGGTCAAGACCAATACAACGGATCATTTTGCTCAATTTTTAGACTGGGCCTTCAATGTCCGAGTCACATAAAGTGATGCAATTTTAGCTCCGAAACGCTTGTCTAATAGGTATCTGAAATATAATTTGGGCCATTCCACGTTAAATCATCAAACACTAGTGCAAAATTATTTTAGAAAAATATTTTTTATACATGACTTCCTACATGTCTGAAGATATTTGAAAATTTTAAAACAGTTATGTGATTATTTCTCCTGGAGCGACAATGTTTGCGACACGGCGTATGACATTTTTTGCTTTCATAACCATTTAAGGAAACCTTAATATTTCAGAAAATCAGAAGGGCTAGAGAGATATGTCAAAAACCGTTGTTTAGCTCCTGCAGTGTACTTTGAAGATCTGGAAAGACCTTTTCTAAAAAACAAATCCTTTTATTCTGAAAAATATATATGCTGTAAAATGAGTATCGAATTTTATCAATTGGATTCCGAAACCAATAATATTTTTTGTGAAAGATTTGAATATAAGATTGACCCTTCTGGAAAAAAAATTCGGTTTAACTATCTCACATGTATACTCAAAAAATATATATAATTTGGTGTTAAGGAAGCCTTCCATGTAGCCAACTCACACTAAAAATTGGAACTGTTATTTCGAAGATTAGTACAAACGGATTTTCTAGGTCATACCATACAAATGCGAATATGGTATCTTCACTAAGGCCGACAGCTTTTGTGAATGAGTTCAGTATAGGGCAGCAATTCTCTCTAACGTTTATACCTACCAACAGGGTCTCTGCATACAAAAATCAGGGTGATAAATCACATCTCTTTTCTTCTACGCACTTCAAACATGGCCCTTCAAAATGCTTGGATTTCAGGTTTAACATAAAACGATTCTAGTGACGCGATAATAAGACAACTTCAAGCTAAGTAAAACTGGGTTCCTCTCAAGAATAAAACTGTTTAAGTTTTAAGGATATTGAAGGTTTCGTGAGAGACAGAGTAACCCAAAATCGTCACTTGCCAGATGGAAGCTTTGCCGTGGCTGGTAAACTAAGAAATAGGAATATTTTAGACGGATATTTCTAACAGATGTACATGAATGTACTTCTGCGAAACTAAGAACATATTATAAAATGGCCATGCAATGACTATTTGGTTGTTTCGCGTGGAATTAACCACAGATATGTTTTAAGTCCTTCAGGAAAATGCATCTGGATTTTGACGTTGCTGTCAGTATTTCTGTTGTAGGTACTAACTCGGTAGGAGCCTAATTAGAAACTCCAGAAACTTCAGTCAACATTGCTACAATTTTGGAGTTATACTAGTATGCCAGTAAGTGAATTGATGAAGAAATGTATAAAATCTTATAATGAATTATTCGTTTCAGGTATCACGCAAAATGCCTTGAAGGAGAACGAATAACTTTAAATAGGAATCTAGCCACATACTCAATGAAGAAACACCATTTAGTTGTTATCATTGTCGTCTTAACTATAATTGTATCATCCCAAATGGAGTTGGGAGTGTTGAACGTATTAAAATATACTTCACTTCAAGATTATAACTACCAGCTCTCTCAGTCACTACTCAGTATATGTTTAACCGTTTATCCTAATGCCAATATCATTGCCATTCTCTACTCGAATGGAAGTGAAGATTTTCTGCAAGCTTTCATTGAACAAAAGTCATTGCTGAGTATACCAATGTTTATCCATAAAACCAATGCGCTGCTTGAACCCAGAACTTCACAAAACATTAACTACGCAAGACAAAGCGATGTCATAATAATATTTGTGAACGATGACGATAATTTGGAGTGTTGTGCAAAACGTATTTGTGACCTTTACAAGAACAGCAAGGCGCATTTTCTTCTGGTATATAAATCAAACAAATATCAATCTACTACCTTTAACATAAGATCGTTGCTAACTAAGGCGTTTGAGAGACGAATTCTGAAACTTGTTTTTATAGGTACTAGACGTGTCAAAATTGACAATGGTAGTGAACGTAATTATCGGTCTGAATCAAGCCTAATTTCTGTTGTTTCGTACAACCCGTATGTACGAGAGTTTCGTAAGGCCGATGTGACAGTTGAGACTTTAAAGGAAGGCTCCCTTAGGTTATTAAGAAAAGATTCTTCGGAGATAACAAACCTCCAAGGATTTCCACTCGCAGTAACTACTCTCTACACTAAATTTATGCCAATATACTCGTTTTTGAAGAAAGGTAACAATTATGTTTCAAAAGGGTATCTTTCAGTGATCTTGAGTGAGTTAAGCAAATATATAAACTTTACTGTACAGTTTGTTAAAGTAAATGAATGGGGACAATTTGGAACATTGCAAAGGAATGGTAGTTGGACAGGTGTTGTAGGAGATCTTGCAACTAAACAAGCAGATATGGGATATACGACAGTAACAATTCTACACAAAAGAGCTGAGGTCATAGAATATTCCACATTTTGTGGAAATTTTCCAGTAGTAATAGCTGTTCCTAAAGGTGCAGACATGTCTACATGGAAATCACTATTGACAATTTATAGCTAATATGTTTGGTTATTTATAATCGGAGCATTTATCAGTTCTGTTGTTGTAGCTGTGTTGCTTGAACTTCTTTTCTTACCTAAAGAAAGAAGTGATTTAATTTCTGTATTGTTAAGAATGTATGCAATTCTATTACAAATATCTGTATCACAGCCAGAATTTGCTTCAATGCGTATCGTATTCTACTTGTGGGCCTGCTTTAGTCTTGTAATAACAACATTATATCCAAGTGTATTTGTAACTGTGCTTACTATTCCACAGTCTTACTCAGACATAAGTACATTAAAAGACTTAGCAGAGTCCAATGTTAAGATAAGTGGTCTTAGTTTTATCAAACATTTCTTAAACGATCCAGTAAATCCAAGTGTGTGGTCTCTACATCAAAAGTACATAGTCAATACAGATACGTTTCCAGTCAGAGAAGTGTTGAAGAATGGGCAGACCGGTTACATTGACTTTGAACCAATATTGAAGTACGCTGGAGCAGAAATGCAAGCTTCTTCTTTGTGTGCTAAAAATTTCCATTTGTTAGAGGAGCATCTAGGACAACAACAAATAGCTATCCCCTTCAGAAAAGTATTTCCATTTTCTAACCGTTTCAATTTTCTTATTGGACAAATGCATGAATCGGGGTTAATATCTAAGTGGAACTTGGATGAGATATGGCAGTTGGAAGTGAAGAGTGTTTGCCATTCACCTTGTATTGCTTTTAAAGCTATTTCATTGAAACAGATTGGATTCGTGTTCTATTTACTTCTTTCAGGATGCGTTCTTGGTTACATTGCTCTTTTAATTGAGATGTTGTATTTTTTTCCTTAAGCGATAATCGGACGCATCTTTATTTAATGACAAAAGAATATCTCATTCATAGATTTCAGATTTCACATTAATACCTTAAAGTAGGTAAAATACATGAGGAGCTCCAAATCAAAACGCACTAAGTCTATTCGCGGACGATGTGCTTTTCGATGCAGATTTTCAATAAATCGCCAGCGCTGAAGCGATCTGTGCTGCCCATTCGGTTCAAAAGTTACTATGTCACTGCTTAAAATGGACGTAAAATACAGCATTTGATGCAGAAAGCGCTATGTCCACCGTGTTGTCCACAACAGAACACGCTATTTGACAATGCAGGAAGTGTAGTCACATCAGCTCACAAGTTTTATGTATGGAAAGAAAATTAAGCATCCAGAGGCTCTGTTGAAGGGGCGTCTGCTTTGATAGATTTCTTAAATAGGCAGGAGTTTGACGCTACTACAAAGTCCATTCGTTTTTTTTTTCGACGGATGCGGCGGTCAAAATAAAAACACATATGTTGTACATGCCTTACTCATGTGGTTGCTTCTCTCAAGAATATTACTATGCACTTTCCAGTGCGAAGACATTCCTATCTCCCCGCCTACCGATTGTTTGGAGTGTTAGAAAAGACTTTTCGAAAACATTCCGAAATTTTGAACCATGATAGTTACACTGCAATGTACCGAGAAATTAGGACTGTGCGAGTTCTAGGCGTCGACTGGCATTTGCGGGAGGTGAAAGCGTTAGGAAATATTCTACAAAAAAAGTACAGGTATTAGTGACATAAAAGTGTGTTCCTGAAGAAAGCTTTGCACCAAGGACGTCCCGGGGTTGTTTTCAAAATGGGACCAACGTATAATACAGTATGTGTCACCACTGAAACGAGGGATAAAGTTTGCCAGCATACCAAATGCCCCTTCACTACCCCTGGTAAGTCGAATCGCCGATGCAAAGAAAGCTGACGCTGCAAAACTTCTGAAAAAACGATTCGGAGATCACTGGAGACGTGACCATGCTCTGCAGTTTTACATTGACGCAATGGATGTACAGCCTGAAAGTTGTGCTGAAAACGAAAGTGTGTCCGAATGCAACTGCTTCGGAGAGGAAGTGGATATCGTATTAAACAACACGAAATTGAGTGCATTGCTGCAAAGCATATTACTATGTATGTGTATTCTTATAGCAAAAGTTCATTGTTTTCAATTATGTAGTATGTATGTTCATTTTATGGCATATAACCATTTAATATTCGCACACAGCGAGAGAGAGAATTATACTTTTACATGCCTCATACTCTGTTCTGTGTAGCATTGTAAATACAATATGCTCAAATGTATTTTTGTATTTCATTTATGGAGTCTCAGATATATCATTTTCGGTGTGTTCGCATGAAAATGCACTTTGTCTAAAACGTTTTAACAATAACTCGGCTATTACTATAAAACTGATTTTTGTAATCATGCCATCTCAACTTGTAGTACTTTAATTAACATATAACATTAATAGTTTACTTAAGTCCGTGACAGTTTCGGAGCTATTAGTTTTTCTGCACTTCTGAAAAAAAATATTATGGACTCAGTGCTTTTTGCTTTGGAGCTCCTCATATAATATTCTGTGTGTACGACTCATAGCAAAGCAGTATAGCTTTTACAATTTTCTAGAGCCTATTCTTATTGTTGTATTCTCTTTACCCTTTTCACGCACAAAAAATACTTTTCCTGGTTTGGATTATTTTATTATACTTTTAATGCTTATATACAAGTAAGTGGAAATACACTTATACACATTTAATTCCATATATATTAAGCTCCACTAATGTTGAATAAAGCAGACAGTTTTAGCTTAAAATACAGAAATATGTGCATTATCAGGTTTACAACGTAGCATTGCAGGACTTGCAGATATATTCCTTTAATTTCTATGAATACGTTTTGAGTATTATTGTCTTCTTTGTTGCAACAATGTATTATTTTGGAATAGGGATGTGGAGATAATAAAGAAAAAAACTCTTCTCAAATTATTGATAATCTGTGAACGAATTATTACTTTATTTGATAAACGTAATTTATATAATTTACTCACAAAATGTAAAGATCTAGTAACAAATTATACTTCATTATTATAGCATAAACAGTAGTTTGTTCTGCGGAATAACATATTAAACTTTTCAAAGGCAAGGGTGGAAAACAAGAGATATGAGAAAACAGGTTAATTTGAAGAATCAACTCTTAATGATGCAGTGTACCAAGATATTGAAGGTTATACTATCTGAACAGTTGCGTGTTTCAACCATTTGGTATTCAATAGTATCGTATTCTTCATT
>JAGDQP010066061.1:378-11331 GCA_022664845.1 Lepisma saccharinum | reverse complement strand
ATGATCCTCGTATTTCTTCTGATATTTCTTTGATGCTTCCTTCAATTTTTTGCTCTTCTGGCTCCCCCCACAAAGGGATAGGTTCTGTTACTAAGTATTAGGATTATCTTTTACTTGCTTTGAACAAGAAAGTAAGTTGTGGTTTTAAAAAATGGTCTAAATAATTACACAAGAAGATGTTGCATTCCGAAAATCTGTACTAAGTTCTTTTTTTTATAATTAGTTATTTATAGAATTATCTTTATGTTTATCAGGACCTGAACGTTTTATTGTTTTATTTGATGCTAGATATTTTCTACTTGCCATCGGAAAAAGGTTTACGGGCAATGCAATCCAGCAAGCGTCCAAGAGTTTTCGAGTTTACCCGATAGATGGCACGCGTGTTAATATTTGCTGTTTTATGTTGAAACTCGCTGAACTGTGGTAAAGAGGAGATTTTTGACTGTTGTGGTCACTGGGAGAAACTTCAAACACTGAAGTTCGAAATAAAGATAAGTGGTATTATTATGTCATTGTGGGATACATTCAGGGGTACATACACCGAAGGCTCATAAGGTGTGTGTGTGGGGGGTAGTGGGTTAATGTGCCGAATGGATAAGTATGATGTACCAAGTAACGAGATGCATTATGGAATAGTTTGTATTGTAAAAGGAAGAACCCGGGTTCGAACCCCAGTTCAACCTTTCTGAAGTATTCTCCGCTTGCTTGCGGTTACATCAACAGTCTTGTATCTTATTCCTTCAATAATTGCACAATTTTAAATTACAGAATGCGTTTCCAAATTATTATTATTATTATATAGAGCTATACACATATGGCCACACACTTTTCATAACACTAACGTAATATTTTTTCCACTTTTGAATACTACTTTACACGTTATTTCTTAACACAATAAATAATCGATTTATATTTGAAAAGAAAATAAGAAAATTCGCATTTGAAGGGCTTAGGAGAAAGTGTTGCAAATTTGAAGTTTGTAACAAACTAAGCTTTACGTCATTATTTTTGCGATTTGTAATTAATTCCTAGGAGACGTTGCTAATGTAAAAATATTAATGTACATACATCAAGATTCAGTGAAATTCAAGAATGACAACTCTATTGTCAATTTACTATAAACTTTTGATTGTAAAATGTCCTCTTCTTGCAGAGTATTCATTTATTGCCAACATCTGAAACTTTTACAAAAATAAAGATCCTACATCTCATATATTTGAATACCGAGAGTCAAAACAAAAATGTTACTTAGTTTTCTCTATTAAAGTTGCAATAAAAATACAATAATAACAAGGTATCTTTTATGTGTAAGATTGTGTTTACTTTAACTAGTATATTCTGTAAGCTGATAATAACAACAGACTACGTACAATATCCTTCTCAGAACACAGTATCATAAGGGAATCTAGTCTATTGTCCGTCATTGTCGTACGTATGTAATTCTTAATTTGCTGAACGCTTTTTCATTAGATGCCACTGGCACTGGGGCTGTAAGAGCAAGGCGACAAATGCTGTTTCCCAGTGGTAATAGTACATTTTTCATAGTTTGAGCTTTACTCATTACACCTGGTAATGATACTTCACTCACGCACTAATCACTGAGTATTTCCAACTCCGATAGCACTACAAAATAATCAAAAAGCTGTTGGATATAAAGAATCTGCTCCTTCAACACTGCTAAATCTAATATTTTCTCTCTTCATGGGTGTACTGGAAATTGAGAAAAGAGGTTTGACTATTTTTATGCACTTTTTCAGATTTTCCTTGGATAAGATAAGTAGCGTATTAACACTGCTATAACCTCCTTTGAATAGAAAGACTCCACTGTATGATGAACTTACGACTCAGCATTCTCATCCAGATGTTTAGGTGCAACACGCCGACGACGATGATGACGATTGAAGTCAATTTCAACATCAACATCCAAAGAGTCTCCATAAGAAATTGCACTCAAAATCAGATTCTTCATTCCGTCACTATCATTCCTGATATCTTCCAATGATTTTATGGCGCTCTCGACGAGAACGAATGACTTAAGAATATTTAGTTCCTTCTCTTCAAGTTTCTGTGTTTAAATCTTAAGCTTATACATAACACTCTTTATAAATATTATTGAAACAATAAAGTCAATTCTTTGCGTCTGCATTTAAATTCTTTCTATGAAAAAAGGGCAAGTAAATAATATTGTTCAACGCTTCAGAAGAAATAACTACGATGGAATTACATGGAAAATTAAAAATAATTAAATAAAATATTTGGCTGTTGAAATATTAACAACGTTAACCCTGCAATGCTAACTAAGATACAAATACAAGCCCTTCGTCTGACAGACGGTACTAACGCGACTTAATAAATTTTTAGTATTTTCATCTCTGGTGCAACAAAATGGCTTCATGTTTTCAGTACCCTTATATTACGATAAACATATTATACGCCACAAAATAATCAGTGTTTATTTATCTTGTAGAAAGGAATTTTTAATAGTGGGGATTTTTAAGAACCAAATGTTCATTTGCCGAATTGACTCTACAATTCCACTATATATTTGACGAATCAAAACGAACATTTCTGATTCGGGTTTAACAATCGAATACAGGTTTAGTTAATTTTATGCTCCTCTGTTTCAATACTACAGAAGTAATATTGAATGTTTCTAATAAATCCCGACAAACATGTGAAATTGCCGAACTGTTTCATAGTGTATATTAACGAAATGAAACTGTTCATAAAATACAATGTATTTGCCGAATTGGCAATAAATTTGACGAAATACACTTCTATGCGGCTGTGCCGAAACGATAACTTGAAATATTTTTGATCAGTCCTAACTTGATTCTGATTAAACGTTATTATTATTTTTTTTTTTTTTTGCATTCCATTTTCCAAAGTTTTAGAGTGAAATTTTTCATAAACCCGAATTTGCCGAATGGCTTTTGAGAATGTGTGTGTGTGTGGGGGGGGAGGTTTACACCCCCACACAACCTTTAGGTTCGTCCCTGGATTCTCTTTTTACATACTTTTCTTTAATCGTGTCCTAAAATCTTACAACGTTAATTTAACTTATTTCTCGACGTCATATAATGATGAAATCTTGCACAGGGACGTAAGTCGCGTGACGAAATTCCCTTGATACTTTAATATCTTTAATATATTTTTTATATACTTATAATTTCAAAAGCATATTTTTTTAGTGTCCTTTATCCTAAACGAAATACTAGCCCGCAATGACGTTTCTTTTGACTGGTTGCAGAACACTTTAGGATTTGGGTGACAAGATCAGCTTGAGAAGAAGAATCCGAACACTGAAATAACGCGAAAATACTACTACTAATAATAAAAACTCTTTACAAACATACTGTCTTAATAAATAATTCGTACTCAGATGTAAACAAAATGTTTATGCATGTCTAAAAAGAAAAGCATGAGGCGCGCCAATTGAAGAATTTATAGTGACTGTATATGAGAGTTCACCGCATGCTTTTCTTTTTAGTCATACATAAACAAAATTATTTTTTTACTTTTTAGTACGAATTGTTTACGAAAAGTATGCTTTTAAAAAGTCTTTTTTTAAATTACCTTTTTATTAACTATCTTTCATGTAACTTGTAAATTATCAGGAAAAGGAAGACATTTTATTACTAGCCTCTCGTTATAAATTTAACGAATCGTTAAGAAACTTCAAGAGCTTTAAATTCGTTAGCTAACGATTCGTTAGCTTTTTAACGAAGGTTGGTGAATACACTAAATGTTTTGTATCTTTTTAGATGCACTCTCATGGCTTATCCTTTCAAATCATCATCCAAACTTTATTTTCTGTTTCATAGTTTCGAATGATTTTTTAGATGTCTAGATCATTTTAGATATTCAAAATGAAATGAATACGGATTTTAAACATCACGCAACCATAATACTACAAGAGCTAAATTTTGAACGATCTTGCTCAAAACCCTATCGCAAATAAAGTCTGCTGGTTAAAGACTTAAAAAGTGTCCAAAATTAAAACAAAACGAAACATTCCGGATAGAAGTAATGAACACCGGTCGTCAAACATACACCAGTGGTCGACCATTTTCACACAAATAGCAGTAAACAATTATATAATGCCATAGAAAAATATGTACAAGCTATTGAAAGAGGCATTATATACCAGTAAAATAATAACTATCTGGCTCCCCTTTGTTAGCTTATAGAAGATGCTGGAAATGTTATCTGAGAGTTAAGAGGAGCGTTTTAAAATTGAAGATAAGCGTTTTAAAAGTGTCGTTTTTTGACAGTTTTAAGTCATAAATTGTTTTTCTAGCTTTTCAAACGTTCTGTTTCGGCTTTACATCATAAACCATACAAATAATCTTATATATTGAGACTATTATTGTATACGACTTTAGGTATAAGGAAGGTGTACCAAAGGTGGTCTACTTAAGGTTTGATCCTTCATTATGATTTTGTATTGAGAGCTAGCAATTTTAAATTTTGATCAATTGTATCTGGATCCTTTGACTTTAAAACCTGATATTTGGTTGGAGAAAACATGCAATAGCTTTACAACTATAAAGCATTTTTCATAAAAAGCTTGTATTGTTAGAAAAGTGGTCCACCTGTTCCAAATGTGGTCCACCAATTCCAAAAGTGGTTCATGCCTTGTACCAAAGGTGCAGCTATAGATTGAGAAAACAACTTCGAATAACTGGTTCGAATACAACTTCCATGAAGCAAGTAAGGTATATTTAACATGTTAATTTAAATGTAAAGGTCTTTAAATGCTGAATACTTTAAATACTTAATATAAAGTTTGTGTAATACAATATCAGTATTACATCTGGTTCTAAAAAGGGATCACATGCAGTGATTCAGCCAGATCCTCCCTCCCTGTTGGGGGGGTGTCACCCCCAAATCCTTGAGTGCACCCTTCCAACTTAAAAAAAAAAATACGGTCAATCATCGGTAGAAACCGTGCAAAACTCCACTTACACCCTCACAATTTTGACTTTACACCCCCATACTAAAAACCCTGGCGGAAGCCCTGGCCATATGGACTTGGGTCCGTATTCGGAAACCACATTTTAAATCTCATCTCGCGTGAAAAAGAAATGAAAATACTAGAATCTCTTTACATATTCTGAGAGAGCAAAAAAAATGAATTTTTATCAAGTACCATATATATAGCATCACAATTTTAGATGACAATTAAAATAATTATTCAACAATTTACACTCATCTTAAAATAATAAGCCATGCTTCACATAGACGTCATGTTTCCAATGACTTGTGAAAAGGCTCCACTTGACTCTAGGCGCTTTGTTTTCCGGATTGTACACTAGATCGCAATACAATTCAAGGAACATATAGCATATATGGAGTACTAAAGTACTGACGCCACATTCGGTTGGTTACCATAGCAACGGCGGAGGCCAAGTCTAAACAAATAGTAAGTTTGATAGCAGAAAGGTACAAAATCAGTTGTGGAAGTAATGGCTGTTAATATTTTTAGAACTGTTGATTATTTCGGTGACGAGCGGAAACTGGTTGAAAGAGTAGAAAATGCAGTGGAATCCAAATATGCACGTTTGCTTACATATGACCGACATTTGATTCACATAGGGTGAAAGTGCAAGAAAGGACATATGAATAGCAAATATAATAAGTTGAGGTGAGTAGCTAATTTTTATTCCGGTAATTTATGTTTTTATGAAACTCATACAAAGGTACTATTAACTTTCGAAATCTTGATTTATGCTAAACCTTGTACACTTTACCTACAATATTATTTTGCGCAACTGTACATAGGGTACAAGGGTTTCGTTTTAGCACTCGTATTTATCTTCTTGAGTGTGTGTCCTTAACTATAACCGAATTAGTAACTTCAGTTTAAGCTTCTTAGAAATAATTATAATCTTTTTTAAATCAAGAACTCAGCCATCTACTATGAATTATCCTCATAATCATAACAACGTATACAAAATTGCGTTCAATGGCATTGCGAGAAATTTGTTTACTTGCGTAATTGACTCCTTCCACTTCCTTTCCTAGTTTCAGTTCTTTGGAAACAGAAAAAAAGCAACACACTTTCATTGTAATGAAGACAATCTGCCACAAAGCACAAAATCATAACGAGTTGTTGAATATCGAACACTACTAACCCGTTTGTTTAAACTGTAACATGGCAGATTACCATGGCGACCTGCCGGATCTGACGTAAGACATTAGTTCTCTATTGTTTAAGAACTAACTAATACAAAAAACGTCAAGTAGCCCACCTTGAGTACGTGGACTACTATTGGTTCACCTAAAAACCAAATCCCATGGTACGACAGCCCATTAAGGACCCAGGTCTACCAGCCGGCTTTGGCATTCATGCCGTAGAGGTGAGATGTGGTCAGCATCTCGGCTTCTCCTAGCCGTTAATGCTTGTTTTCGGGACCGAAGTCCGCTACCTCTTTATTTAGGTACCTACCAATTGGCCTCACGACGGCGGGTGGACACCGCACAGGCAACACCATCTGGAGTACTGCAAAGGTCACCCGTCCAAGCACTGACCAGACCCAGAGCTACTTGATTTCGGTGACCTTACAGAAACCGACAGACCAGCTCGGCTAGGGCGTTGCCTTATTGGCTCATCTATCTTATAGAATTTACGAGCGGTCCAATTGTCGGGCAGGGTGACCCATAAGAAGAAGCGTTTCTGATCTACTTTTGTTGTTATGTTAAATTTGTTTCTATTGTTCCTAATAGTGTATCATGTGGATGAGTGGTAACGCTTGCTGCCTTGTAATCAAGGGATCCCGGGTTCGATTCTCACATTAAATTGCAGGTCCTGTCCTTAGAACGTCATTTTCATTCGATGGAAGGCAATGGCAAATCACCATTGGTTCACCTTGACATGGGACCTTCGGGTCAGGACCTGCCTTTGGGCAAAACACCCTCCATCATCATCATTGTTCCTAATAACAATCTTTTTATCAGCACATTATGGGCTTAGATCTATTTTAATTTTAAATAGATAGATATAGACTTTTTGCACGTCAATATAACCACTTTATTTCAAATTGGCCCAAATGAAAATTATTCGATATTTCTGAATGCAAGAGTACTTAGTTTTTTTAATGAATATTTCTCATCTAATTGGCACACGGCCGACAATTGGTTCCTACATGGCTGACTACTGGTTCTAAGAGGATAACAACTGGTGAATGATGTTTATTTTCGTAAAGACAGTGTTAATACGAAATATATGTAAAATTTTGAGTTAGGAATGTTTTATTATAGCTGAGAAAGGTGTAAAGAATTAAAGTAAAGAGAGTAAGTGTAAGTATTAAGCCAAGGAAGAAATCTGGTAACAAAATAAGTGAACGAGTCCTTTAATTGACTGACCGCTCGCTGGTGCCCTCACCTTTTTACAACAGCGGCTGTTACACGATGGACTCGTCTGGTATACAACGATAGCAAAAAGTGCAAAGAAGTATAATTTATGCATAAAATAATAAAGTGCAGTCTTATGATAACAGGATCACAGTAAAAGCAAATCACAACAAGTTCACAAAACATAGTAAAGTGGACAATTCCCTTCCCTCCTCCTAATAAACTTAGTGTAGAGTCACCTAAAGCAGCGATTCGGATCCTGCGACGACGCGGCATACGTACTGCGAACAAGTACGTATCAAGATGAGAATCATGAATAAATTCAGTTTCTTCGCATCGCTGTATAGCAGACTAATGTGCTTGAAAATAGTGCGTTTTTCTGTCCGCATTGTTTCATTTTGATATAAATTTATACACTAGGGTATGTTCTTGTAATATTTTATTTATTTATTTATTTCTGGGCTCGTTTGTTTATTTTTTGGCATTCTCTTCTTGGAGTTTCGTCTATAGTTTTAAACAGTGCTCAAAGTGAGCTAGAAAAGGTACGGAAACTGTTGCAGAAGTGGGTTACAAAAGATAAGGGAACAGTTTCGCCTAGTGGCAGCGATTGATTATTGAAAGTAAAGGCAGTGAGCTGAAAGGTAGGGGGACGCTAAATCTAAAATAAAGAAGGTAAGGTTCATGGTGTTACTCTTCGTTCCCCCCACTTCGAGCACTAGTTTTAAATTAACAGCAAGAAGGCTGAAATTTCACACGTCTTGATATCTGTCCGGTGTTTCTTTCACATAACATATCTGTAGGGCGTTTCTATAGTACGTCTCCGGCCATTTTCTTATCTCTCCGAGAGTAGAAGATTAAGTTTTATATGTTATTAACTGTACTAGTCCTTCAGAACTTTCAGGGGGAATTTTTTTGGCGCTCTTTAAAGTCAAATCTTCCTCACCTATCTGAAAGAAACACTGTTTCTGGTAAAGTACAGTACAATACGTAATGGTATGAATAGCCGAGAAGTTCCTTGTTCTTGAATAATGATGCAATTAGATCGAAAGTAAAGCAAACTGTTCTTTTAAGTGTCTTTTCAGTGATATTATGATCTGTATCAATCCTCTTTGTATTTTGATATAAGAATATTTTTAACGTTCATAATTATTTGGATGTTGAAGCTTATTTGTTGAATAAGCTGTTGGAATTTATATACGTAACTTTTGCAGAAAAGTTTTGAAGTGTCCATATAAGTTGTAAATGCGAAACTAAACGCATTCTGACGTTTACACGCCATCTTTGTATTAAGCAACAACATCCATTGTTTTGTAATGGCGCTTCTTCTTTTATCTCAAAGTCTCGTGAGAGTTAATCACGAAAGTAATTAAACTGTTGCTTCAAGCCAGTGTTGCGTGCACCATTTCAGTACTTTTATCTGTACTTAACAGTTTATACAGCTGCAATTTAACCTACAACATACAAACAAATGTTGCAATACTATGGAATGGGTATGATAATGTTTCTCACAAAATTGTGGGACTATTATTTCTTATTAGTTGTTCATTTTTTAAGCTACTTAAAAAACAAAAAGACGATTTTGAATTTGATCTCTAACTGTTCTTTTTCTATTTCTCCGGGGATAACTTTTCAATGAGTACAATAAATAAATTGTTTAGGAACAATTGGAACCATCGAGCTCTACGTAATGATACTGGAGTGACTGCTTAGTGTCCAAAGATAGACGCCAGAGCAAATATTTAAACTCGTTTGTCCACTCCCAGTCTAATCCAGTGTGAACCAAATTTTCAGTTCTAACTCAGTTTTATACGCTTCTTATCGCTGTGTAGCCCGATTTTTTTTATTTAAATCTTAATTCCTGAATTATTCATATAATAGTATACCGTATAATAGAATGCACTCCCAACAATATTTACGTTTTTTGCAAGAATTAAGACGAAAATAAAAAAAACGGGTCGCACAGCGATATCAAACGTGGAAAACTGAGTTAGAACCGAAAATTTGGTCCATATTGATTTAGATTGGAAGTAGAGAAACGAGATTAAGATAAGTGTACTCTCCGCTCTCTGACTCCATATATTCATGACATTTTCAATAGCAGCAGTCAGTCCAGTATCGCTTTTAGATGCAGGTCATTGGTTGGAACACTTACTATTTTTATTTCTACTTACAGAAAGTCCAGTTTTGTGGGATTATGCCAAGTACAATTTATATAATCTAGGGCATAATGATTAAGTATGAGAAGACAGAGATTAGGGATTAAGTATGAGAAGACAGATATGAAAGTATGACGCAATTCATGATTTTAAAGAGTTAGGATAAGTTGTTTTCGAAACAATGCTAGAAATTGCCTTATCTAGTAATTTCGCAAGCACAGATTAAGAATATGTAATAAGCTCAATGGATTTGTAATTTCTTTTCTTCTTTTATTTCGTGTTTCATTTCTAATAAATTTAAGACGCTTAGTATCCTCCCTTCCGCCATACTGACACAAAGAAAGTCACTCGCGAAAAGGAAATAACTTCTTTTGTGAGTAAAATTCTTGCTTCACTCTTCCCTTTATCCCGAAGGGTTTTATATATACTGATATCACTTATTTTGTAAGGCTACCTATTAAAAAAAAAAGTGCATAGTCTTGATACAAATCGATTTAGGACCATAGTAGGCTCCGTATCTCGCTACATAAAAAAGCATTTTTTTACCCCAACTTGTTGTGGCCCGCAATTGATCCCCAAAACCCCCTGGTACCAACCATTTGGGGCTAAAGCAAAAAGACAGACAAACTTTTCGATGTGAAAATTCTGTGATTCGGCTAAAAAAGTTATAACGCCCCTTCACAGATTTTGACGTGTGATACAGTTTGAAAGATATTGAAGCGTAGATTATGAATCCGCAAGTTTCGGCCGCCTATATGGTCCGGTGTCAGTGCAGGAAAGTGAAATTTTGATTTATTTTATCCAACCGCCCTAGGGAATCCCAGGGAGGTCCTACCGATCTTTGTGTGTGTGTGTGTGTGTGCGTGCGTGTGTGTGTGTGTGTGTGTGTGTGTATGTGTGTGTGTGCGTGTGTGTGTGTGTTAGTGTGGCACAGAGCTTTCAAATGCAAATTCAAACATTAAAATCAGGCTTATAGTTCGCTAGATCCGAAATTAGCTGCATACACATGGCCAAAAGCCCTGAAAACCCTCTACACAATGTTAATTTCGACCACCAATTAGGTCTTCTAGCTGCCAAACGGTAAGAGATATGGAAACGTGTTCCCTCTAAAAGTTGTTCAAAATTTAGCGATTGTTTCAATGGGGGCAAAATCAACCCCAGTTGCCATTTAACATTTTGATGTTGTCCCCTGTAGAGGTATTCCCGAGACGCCCCTGATTTCAGAAGCATCACCACGTGATTCGGTACTTGCACTATGGTATTAACATTTTTTATTTCAAAGGTTTCTGTTCACTAGGAGCTGAGTTAAGGCCCTGTTACGGACTTCGTGAATCACCGTGTATGTTAGTGCCGCTAGCAGACTCGTTTGTGAGCGTCACTCGAAGAACTATCTTTCTTCATGATGTGATTCAATTAGAGTTTTAAAGGCCTGGGTAAAAAA
>JAGDQP010066060.1:0-11331 GCA_022664845.1 Lepisma saccharinum | reverse complement strand
TATTGTGGTGTAACATTTTGTATAGACTATTCACAAATACAGTTCAGAGGTAGTAATTATCATTTGTTATATTTGTTATGTTTTATAAGTTAATGTAATTTCAAAACCTGCTTGAATGAGACTTCAGGGTGACGTTAAAAATACTGACCAGATTTTTTTTTTGATTTGAATGTTCCCTTCCTAATTACCTCCAGGGAACACCTGACCAGACCTTCATTGACAGATGATCAAACGTTCTGTAAAACTCAACAACGGGGATATTCGTCTGCACGATAATGTCTACTCTCACGTACAAAATTGTCCAGGATTAATTACAAAATATGAAACGGTAAGTTCTGGATCACCTATTGAACAGTTTGGTCCTTCTGTGACTTTCACGTGTTTGATCCTTTGAAAAGGATCTTTAATGGTCGCATATCTTCCTCGGACGAAGCAGTGCAACACGTTGTCACAGCTTCGTGTTGGTCTCAACCGCAAGAATTCTTTGCTCATGACATAGACCATTTGGTGACTCAGTGGAACATGTATGAAAATTTCTGTTAACTTTTTACAACACCGTCTGTTTTAGATGAAACGAACAGGAACATACTTGTATTAACAAAATACAAAAAAAAAAAAACAAAAAAAGAATACACTAAAAAGTAGGAACAATAAAACATCAACTTTAAACTTGTCTTTGAGTGCCCATTACTGAAACATTTAAGAATAGACACTACTTCCATAAACAGCGGTAGGAAGAGAGCTAAGATCATCATTCCTAATATTGAGGAAACCAAATTTACCCTGCTAGTGAAGGTAATATAGTTAAGTAGTCTGTTAAGAAAGCTTTTGTATACGTTCTATTCATTTAATTAGCTTTTTTAATTTTATTTTATAGCTGCTATTTGCATTGCAAATATTTGGATATGCACTTTCTCGCCCTTTGTGTATACAATGTAAAAACAGCCGGAAGGTAGTTCATCGTAACCAATTCACCCGAATTAAATATTAAAATGGTGTTAACATTCTTTCAGGGTAGGAAAATTAAGTCTTTCCTCATTTGTCTTCAGACGCACGCCTTTTTTTGTTTGTATTCTTAGCGCGTAATTAGTGGAGGGGAAACAATGTTTAAAGCGAATTTTGTCTTTAGAAAAAAAACTCTATTCTTGCAATTAGCTTGGTATCTCTGGGAAAAGAAGGTTAATTCAGTACAATGCATTTTTTACTTTCTCTGAGTAGGAAATACGCTTCTTAAGGAGAATAATTACAGAAACGTATATATTGTGTGTAAGACAATAGAAATGTTTAAAACTATGTCGATGAGCAATCTTTTGAATTGGAAGGGTACAGGGGGGAGGTATGTAAAATTATGTTTTGGTTTCCCGTTTTTTGAAACACTATATTTCTATTTCTATTGAAATCCGAAAACTCTATTTCCAGTTTTACCACATCAAACTTTGTCTCCAAATCCGTTATTTATTGGGTACTTGCAAAAGTTCTACCCGTTTTAAGTGTGCATATAGAAGCGTGAAAAATACAAAATTGAACTTATCTAGGACTGAGCGTAATCGCTATCGTAATAGTTGACATTATGTCATCTTTCTTGTAGGAGATGAATTACATGCTGATAAAAATCCTGACGTTTCAAGTCGAAGAGCTGTTGTACGGTAACGTTCGCAGTCTCTACATCATCAGAGAATTTTCGAGCGAGGGAGTTCTGCAAGCGCAAAACAGGTGGTAGTCTGTAGGGACCAAGCCAGGAAGATAGGGTGGGTGCAGTGAAACCTCCCAACCAAAGTCCATCAATGTTTGGTGTCTGATGACAGCACTATGTGTCCTGGTATCCTGGTGGATGGTGAATCCCTGGCGATTAACGAGCCCTGGACAATTCTATCCCAGTGCTGTTTATTGTCTGACCATTTGTTGACAGTAGAAGTTAGCATTAATAGTTTTGTTAGGTTCCAGGACGTCGCAGTGAATTATGTCTTTGACATCCCACTACACATTTAATATCAATTTTCGGGATAAAATTTGGGTTTGGACGTTTTGGAGAGCAGTTAAAAAATATTATACACAGTCCTTCGATGTTGTACATTCCGGTACAAAACACACTTCTCATCACCCGTGACAATATGTGTGAATTGCCGGTCATTTTTGTACTAGGAAATCAAGGAAACACAAGTCATGACTCGACCCTCTCATCGAGTTGTAAGTAGCTAATGTGGAGCAGAATCAGGGATTACATGGTTACCGATTCAAGCTCTGGCAGTTCCATCTGCGAGGTCAGTACTCCGCTAAGCTGTAATATGTCAAAACCTGTAGAAGTTTTGCACTTACCCAAAAGCTTTTATAACAAAGCTCGTTTCAAAACGTTGTTATTTAAGTTTCTTTAAAGCAGCGTTTCTCAACCTTTTTCATCCCGCGCCCCCCTTTCACCATGCCTTCTAGCCAGCGACCCCCATTCACCATGCTTTCTAGCCGGCGACTCATAGTTATTTTATTTTGTGTAATATTTTCTTTTCATTTCAAATCATAACAGTTTATTTCCTGTATTTATAATAAATATTCTAATTATATTATGCAAAACTATTCAGCAAACTACGTTATCTTTAGTAATTATTAAAAACAGCAAGCATAGAAGACTTTCTTTTGAAACTTATTAGTTTTAACCTACAAAACCCTTGTTAAATCTATATTTTTCCTTCCCTCGCGACCCCCTTGCACATATCCCGTGACCCTCAGGTTGATAAACCCTGCTTTAAAGAATATCGTTTTTACAGGGCCCCACTCCGAAAACATTCAGCTTCCTTTGTTCTCTTTATATTCTGTTGTCGATCTGTTTGTCTATAATACAGACTAGAGCTTAAATCGAAAGCAGATAGATATAAAACTAACTTCAGCTTTGGGGTCATGAGAACTCGATTTATTTAACTGCTTTTCATGTGTTAAAGCCACAACTTTCTCTCACGGTATTTCTTCATTCTATGCACTCGCGCTTCTGTAAGGCAACCTAGCGTCTACACAAAAGTAGGTAGAGGGAAATTGACTTCAGATTGGTTCAATTATCTCATTTTGTGCAAATGTTTTCACTGTAATGACACTCCAACTTTTTCATATAGTATTCTTGTAGTATACGCGCTCGCTCCGTAGCACAGCTTAGCGCTGACATAAAAGCTAGCATATAGATTGAAACTGATTTCATATTTCAATAGCGTTAGTTTACTTGGTCGTGACAACCACAACATTTCTGCACCTTTTGCTTGAAATTGTACACATTCGCCTCCTATCTGTACTATTTTCCTCAATACTATCTAGGGCAGTGGTTCTTAAAGTCTTTTGGCCACGGAGCCCTATTAACTCATGTATAATACGAGGCTGCGGAGCCCCAACATATTTTGGTACCTTGATTTTATATACAGTGTAAAAGATTTAGTTCACATAGGAGCCAATGACCCAAACCTCGTGGCGCAGTTGGGAACGTCGTGGATTTCCTATCAGCAATGGCGAGGCATGTCCTGCTGCTTTCCATCCTGACAGAGGATTTCCAGGGTTTTCCTCTGTTGATTAGGCGAATGCCAGGATTGTATCTAAATTAAGGCCATGACTGCTACTTCATAATCCGTAGTTTCGGAGGAGCGATCACGGAGGGACATCGTCTCTCATATGCGACGATGCCAAAGTGTAAATTCAGCCCAGAAAAAATCTTTGGCGAGAAACTGGCTTTATTCAGTAGTAAAAGTAACACCTTTTTCTTTTTTTCTAATATTCTAGTATTGTTCATGAACAAGAACGATAATCATCATACAACAAAGAAAGTAAATAAAGGGATTATTTTTTTTCTAATATAAACATGTTGATTTACCCACTTAAATGCGACGAATGCAGCTGTCATCGTCCCGGTGCTGGATAATTTCTTAGAAATGTTTCTTTCGTGCTATTCCAGGAAATCCTTCAGTGTTCGGAAGATATCAAGTTCACCGCCTCAAACACATGAAATCCAGAACTTCGTTTTCCCTTTGAATGAAATATTTTTTAGATGCTGTGAAAACTTGAAGATGTAGATTAACTTCGTTGAATTTTGAGAATATGTCCACTAAATATTCAATCCTAATAAACCGTAGATTGTCATTCAGCCTTTCTTGGAAACAAGGCGCACTTCAGCTCTTATTTCAAACAGACACATCAATGTTTTTCCGCGTGATAACCATCGCACTTCTGAATGAAGCAATAACGATGTGTAAACACTTCCTAAATCTTCGCATAAAATCTTGACTAGTCGTGTATTCATAGGTCGAGATTTTATAACATTGATTATTTCACAACATCACCAAGAACGGGTTTAAATGTAGAGGACATCTTTCTCATGGCTAGTGCATGCCGGTGAAGAACGCAAAGCCTGCTACTTGAAGTTTTGCTGCCAATTTGATTCGTGGTTCAGCTTCTGCACAATTTCCAACCATTGTTGTAGCACCGTCTGCGCAAATGTCAATACATTTATCACACATTAAGTCATGTTATAAATTTAGAGGTCTATATAGTTCAGCTCCTGTCGCGTTAGATGGCAATGATTCACACAAAAGGATATCTTCGTCAAGTCAATTTTAATTAACATATATGACAAATACAAGAAGTACCGCCATCGCTGCTACGTCGGGAGATTAAGTCCATTTGAAGAGCAAAGTCACTACACTTGAAACTACTTTCTAAAACGTTAAAAAAATCTGTCAACACACAGGAGACAAAATTGGAGCCGAACACTTGATGAAGTAGTAAATGTAACAGTTTGAGGTGTCTCCCTCCTGTGTGCCCGTATGTCAGTGTTGGTGACTTTCCCGATACATGTCTTTGCTCCTTTTTAAACATGGGAGAGATCATTTGCCCAAATATCTTGACAACTAAACTGAAGGGTACATGCTATCAACAATCAACAAAAAAAGGACATGCTATCAACAATCAACAAAAAAAGGGAAACATTAAAATTACACGTGTTTTGCGAAAAGCCCAAGAGTACTTACTGAGTGATCTTCCTCTCTGTTCCGCTTGGTCTTGGACTTTGAAGTAAACCTCATTCATCTTCTTGCTACTGTTAAAATTAAAATAGATGTTCGAAAGTATATTTCAAGACAATTTTTAATACCGATGCTTGGAAAAACCGACACTGTCTTCTTGTCATCGACACTTTCTCTTTGTGGCGATGTTTTCTATCTACTTGCTGTTTTTAAATATTAAATGGATCAGTTCCATTTAAATCAGATTGAGTTGATAAACTTTTACTTTTCTTTTAGATTGGGAATGCTGAGTACAATTAATATGTGATTTGTAGGAAATATATATATACATTGTATAATCAGTGTATAGTGATAGGGAAGAAGGTCATCGATTATTTACGAATCTTTGCTGTCCACATCAGGATTTTTTATGAACAGTTTTGCGGAGCCCCAGGGCACAATTTGAAAACCGCTGATCTAGGGGAAGTAGTTAATCCCAAAACTAAAGACAACTACCGCACTGCCATATATAAATCATGTTGTAAATTACAGTATATCTGCTTCAAATATCTTGTTTACAGCGTTTGTTTCTTTCTGCCGCTCATCGCTCACCAGAACTCGCTTCCCACCTACTAACGTACAATGCCGAGCGAGTGCAGGTGGACTAGTAGTTAGCTTAGACTTTCTTCATTATCAGCGATGCAAAATTATTCAGTCCCAGAGCTTCCGTGATTATTTACTCTCTCGAGACGGACGCATTTTTCTCAACTTTAACTTTCGGTACTCATTCTACTGCGCACCTATAGTGCTTGGAGTCGTCAGTTCAGTCCCTACTCGTACCAAGTAGGCTTTGTGGTGGGCAAACGCCGTGTGCGTGGGTTTCTCGGGATTATACCGTTTCCTCTCACTTTCTTTATTCCACCAATTCATCCATACGGTCTGACTAAAGTTTCCTAAAGGCATTAAAAAGTCTAATGTGTAAGTTGTTGTAAAAGCCTATTTTAGTATTGTTTTTATTATGCCCATCTTACTGCATAATTGTTGTCGGATACGTTCTATGTTTATGTGAAAGTTTACTTATGGTGAGTCTAGATTAGGTCATTTTTTGTGAGGAAACATAGTGACAAGAACTGCATGATGGCCACGACAACTCTCGATCGTTTCCTTGTTACTCGGTAGTTTGAAGACAAAAGAAAAGACAAATAAAATATATACACATTATTACTCAATACATAAATTATTTATGTTGGCACCAAAATTATTATAAAAAGAGCAGAAATTATTGGTCTATGCCATCTCAATCAATTTCCAAGTTGCTGTTATCTTCCTTTATAGAGTTGCCAGGTACTATTAGCTTCGTGGAAGAAACCTTGAAATTCTTTGTAAATAAATCAACTTCAAAATGGTCAAATGTTGTTAAACATAAGTTTATAAACAAGTGTCATTTAACATGTTGATAAAACATATATATTTAGTTTTATTTACAAGCATATTGAAACAAAAGCTTGAAACAATACTGGAAAATAAGGATCATTGATGGAAATATTTACAAAATAATATAAAAGTAAAGATTTATAAAATAAATATATATTTGCAATCATTTTCGAGAAAAGAAACTGTTTCGTAAAGCACATACCACAGTGTTGTAAACTGTGGATGAAATATCCTAGGGAATTACACAGTTTGTATAAGATCGCGAAAATCTTTCTGTCTTATCCACAGTTTGCAACACTGCGATGTGTGCTTTACGTATGTTGTTTATCATCACTAGAGGGTGCCAAATATCTAATAACACAACGTAGTGCAATTTGAAAAAAATAAATGTTATACCGGGTTGGCAACACTGATAACCGGGTGAAATCGTGTTTTCAATCCTGATATCCACCATACTTTTACAAACAAATTTCCAGCAAGAAGTTTCATTCAATGCGTCGTTTATGATTTACTGAGAATTATTAATTTTCTTCCCATTGCTGGGCGTTGATTTTGGGTTCCAAGTTGGAATCACTGTATCTCCGAAACGAAGTAGAATTCGAACCATGTTCACATAAACCTTTTTGTTTATCATGACTCATACTATCACCTCCGAAAGTATTGAACCTTTATCCCATTTGAAAAAAATATAAGTTTGTATTGAGGTGGCAACACTGTGCATGTTACCTAACTCCATACTGGATGGATAGCTGTTGCCCTCTGTCGCTACATGTTCCACTGCAAACTTTTTGTATTTTCTTTCAGTGCTTCGCAAATATTCCAGTGGTTTGATTGATATATATATATATATAATCTTTGTCTTGTTTTCTGTTTTCAAAGTTCGAAGTAGGAAAGAATCGACTTTAGTTTTCGCGTTCTCAGACAGACCTCACCAACACGTACAATGCTTCTTGTTCAAAAACTGGATTTCATTTCTTCTTCTTCGTTCTTCGAACTTTAAACACGTTCACGTTTAAAGTCATTTCTAATTACGTTCTTTACAGACAGCACAGCTTAAAAAAAGGCCACTGGAATTCAATTAGTTTTTTCTCTTCATGTTCTGCCTTAATGTTTACTTCTTTTCATACTAACTCTAAAATGTCAGATGTACATCGTAGAGTTAATTCTGACGTTCATTCTTGAAAATAAGTGTAAACAAAACCGCAGAAGACGCTTAAATGCTTTGTAAGTGTGTCTTGTCCACAGCAGAAGGATATTGAATTAGAGCTTTCGATGTTTGACCACGTGAATGGAAACGGAAGCGGATGGTCAAGGAAATGTAATCAAAAGTTCTCAAAGTCTCGCATCTCTGCTGCACGAAGCACCCGATCTCTTGATGTCAAGTTAACGTCGACATCTGCTCACTCATCCGCTGCCTAATACCTTGATGAGAAATAGCCGAACCATAAAAGGTAAATATACGACAAAAGAAGTTCAAAAGCAAAGAGATGTAAGTCAAAGGTTTTCACTTCTTTAAAGGTACAACAAATAAGGAAACGGAATCATTGCTTTCCAAAATGTTTTCCGCTCACTTGCAATGGATAAATTTTGTCAGAAAATAAAGCGCCAATTAATTTTAGCCATTTCAGCAAATTCTGTCTTTTCGCCACTATTTCTCTATCACAGTACGAGAAAGTAGTAAGCAATAATGCTAATGTAAAGCCATTGGATTGGATTGGATTTCAGATACTGGATGAAAACTATATGACAGAATTTGGATTAGGATCTACCATATCACATTTATAGTTACATTAGCATTCAGGAGGTCGTGGGTTCGATCCCAGCGGCTGAACCATCCTGACAGGTTTTTCCAGGGGTTTTCCTCAGTCATACCAGGCAAATGCTGGGATGGCACTTTCAACATAGGCCCTGACCGACACCTTACTGAATCCCTTTCCTCCCCTATCCAACCGGAGATGCCTAAAGGCCTTAAATAAATTCAAATTAAAATGTTGCAGAAGTACGTATAATATGTTATGAGTTTACTTAATTTAAGTCATTCATATACGTTAGGTTGGATTAGATTAGGATTGTTAGTTTCTATGAAAGACTTGCAAAATTTGAATTTAACTTAGATAAGATTTGCGAGGACAAATCTAGGATTTTATTTTTCTGAGGAAAATAAATATTCGATGTACGAATCGATAACTCGCGATTCAAAAATGGCAGCTCCTGTTGCACACGTTCGAACTGTTGCGCGTATAGGTCCCCAGTGATTGTTTGACCCGGTGGTAGCAACCCGTAATGCACCACTTAGCGACTAGTCCATCATATACAGACCATGATCTTGTGTGGGTGTAGAGGTGGTCTTGTGGTGTAAGACACAGTGTCCCGCAGTGACAAGCAATGTTTGACACGCTTGGGAGTTTACTACAGGACCAACTTTCTGCCCCTGGTGAGCGCTCGATTGCATGTGGATATGTTATATACGCCTTCTCTACACGGTGCAGGTGAAGTCTGACTGTTTCGTCAGAATCCTGGAAGCATTCGGAAAGCTCACGACACGTTTGGCTGCTGTTATGCTCTATGGTCGCCTTCAGAACGTCGTCATCCAGAACCTGTGCGCGCCCATTGCGGGGTTCATCACACACGAACAATTATCCCGATCTGAATTTCTGGAACCAACGCCTGGCGGCGCGTTTTTTCAAAGCAGTATTCCGAAAGGTTGACGTATCTGGAGACTTGATTCGGCTGCGGACAAGTCCACCTTCTTGTTATAAAGCATATAACTCCGAATGAGCAACTTTGAAACCTCCATTAGTCTTCACCACTACTTGAGCTATGACTGCTTTGAGTGCACAAAACGCATATCTTGGTCACTGTCAACATGCTCCGATCTCTTTCCCAGCAACTAAAGCACTTATTTCCCTATCAATGATCACGTCTTACCATGGAACGTCAGAAACAGCAAGTACTTTTTTGGTTGCCTTGTAGATTACAGCAGCGAAGCGGTAACGGATTGTATATCTATGTTCAAGATGAGGGAACGTATTAGTTATTTTGATTATGAAGAAATTTTTCCACTTTCAATCTCTTTGAAACATGTTTCCCTATGAAGAGAGGAAAAGACGACATTCATATTTTCTACCTGGGCGGTAACTGAATAGGCAAAGAAATTGAAATGAAAGCCGACGTTGAGGTAGACAAGACACCGAGAAGATTGTCTCATTTTCAAAACTTTCTCTCCTTTTGATGAGCAGTCATCCGCGAAATGTCTCGCACGTAATTTTCTAATCTTAGCTTTCCTTCCTACGCTGGCAGACGAGATGAATCATTTGTATATTTCTCTTCTTGGTGAATATACGCTCTACAAAGCAAAGAAATTAAGCTTTTCTGTGTACTTACGTGTGTACGAGTATGTTCAGAGGTAATATGTTGTGGCGATACGAAGTTAATCACTGGTATGCAAGGCAGTTCATTTTTCAGTAAAAGAGTTGTTGACACGTAGGTGATTTACCGGTAAATCGAGCGCTTAAATTTTGTAATGATGCATGCGTGGAAATAGAAGCAACCACGCAAAATGTTGGAATAGGTATGTCCTTGAACTAATGGTTCAGGCGTTTGTATGTTGGAAGTAACATGAAGCTTCAGGCAAGCATGGAACAATTCATTATTATAAAGTTCCTCATCAGATAAAATATAAAAGATACGAAAATCTGTTAAAATCTTCTATGCCAATTATAGGGTTACCATGCACCCCCGGTTTACGAAGAGTTTCCCCGGATTGAGGTACTTATCCCCGTGTATTTGTCTCCCAGGTTAAAAGAATAAGTATCCATCGAGAAATTTTATTGTTTTTTTATTAGAAAATAACATTCGAAAACAATTTTTGTCTAGCGCTACGAGATAGACCCTATACTCTTTTTATGGGTCCTAATTTTCTATTGTCTACTTTTTCGCTAAATCTTTGAGCTGTACTAAATCATATTAGCAGTTTTCCAATTGGCTTAAACGTTCATTCCGAAACTCCAAATTCAAGAAGTATGGATAAAAAAAAGTATTAAGAATCGAGTAACCTTTGATGTAGGCGGAAAAAGATAGCCAAATTTGCAGTTGCAACAAGGGAAAAAGTGGAATTACCTCGATTCTCCCCGGAATCACTGAAAGAAGAGGTTACCTTCATATATGAGAAGAATGAGGAGCGAAAACACATTAGTAGTGACATGAACAATTCCAGAGATTACTGATCAGGTTGCCGCGTGTCTTGCTACGACTTACTCGATATCAACACGAAGGATTTCTTCCTTTCCTTTTCTTTTATTCTTTTGACATATTTTTGTATAGCTAACCCCTTTCTTTAACTTCTGCATATATACAGTATTATCATAATTATCATATTCAGTTATTTTCTATCCACTGTTGGATAAAGGCCTCCCCATTTCCTCCCACAAATGAACCCGCCATTTATTAAAAGGACGTGAGTCCAAAAAAGTAAGTTTTACAGGAGGCATAAAAAACTGTTTCCCCTTCAACCTGTCAAAATCACTGTTTCTGTGTTACTCCGGAATTTAAGTTGTGTACCCAACTTACATTACTATTTCTTTTACAATTTAATTTAAATTAACTGATGTGGAAGCAATTTAAAGTCCTGGACATGCGCCCTTTTAACAAATAAGTGTTTTGATTAATAAAATATTTTTATTTATTTAGTGAGAAATTAACAATTTGTTTCTGAAAGGTTAGTATTTTTTCTTATAAAGCATATTACATGTGATTAGATTCAGCTAATACGCATTTATAAAGGATTAACAATATTTGGATACCATTTTCATCACAAATTATTTTCATGTTATGTTTTTTTTTTTTTTTAGTTTGTTGGATTCTTTCTTATCATTCTTGGCACCAATGTTCAAATTGTGTATAAAATTCCTTACATGTTTCTTCAATTTAG
>JAGDQP010066058.1:982-11331 GCA_022664845.1 Lepisma saccharinum | reverse complement strand
TACGCACTAGACGTGAGCGCTGTTACCACCTAGCCATAGCGGCCCCAGAACCGCTTCCGTGATTGTGTGCTTATGAGCTGCCATGCGAAAAACTTTTACATTTCATAAAACATTCACAGACGATTGCGAAGTAATTACAAATTTTACTTTAAAAAAAAATACAAAAAAAAAAAAAAAAAAAAAAATTTACACTTTCATAAACAAATAATGTAACTTAAATTTATTATTGAAATTCGTCTGCCGTGTTAAAGGTGTCTAACTGATCTCTTTCTAAACTACCATCATTACGGTAACACATTAAAAATATCAGAGCTCAGGAAGAAGGTCGGAATTGCTATAATAAATGGAAATAGATTAACAATTTTAATATTCCTGAAAAATTATACGGTACACAAGGCTTGGCATAAAATAACGATACTGGCAACCCTGTAGTAGTATACATGGAGCAGTGGGGAGCGCATGGGCGCACAGCAACCTTCGACAAGAGATACATGAGTTGCCGCTCTCAGTCGGGTTTAGTATGTGAGCACCGATTTAAGAGAGAGGTGTCCAGTCGTGCTGCCGGAAGAATTGCAAATGTGAAAATTGAGCAGCGTTTCAATCCTTGTGAAATTAAAGGAAAAAACCGAGTGAGTGTGTGAAACTGTTGCAGGATATGTATGGTGATAATACGATGTCACGTACGCGAGTGTTTGAGTGGCACAAACGCTTCAGCGAGGGACGCGAGAACGTTGATGATGATGATGATGATGAAAGACCGGGTCGTCCTGTCACAGCAGCAACAGAAGAAAAAGTGGAAAAAAGTGAATGACATTGTCCAGTAAGATCGCAGGTTCAGCAATCAAATTATAGCGAACATGGTGGGCATCGATAAGGAGTCTGTCGGCGAAATTCTGCACGACCACTTGAACATGAGCAAAGTTTGCGTTAAACGGTACAATAAAACCTCACGCAGGAGTAGAAGCACGTGTGCAGTGACAAAATGGGGCCCCTGGAAGCAGAACCGGACTTGTTAACGAAAATCGTCACTGGTGACGAGATGTGGATTTTTCAGTATGATCCGGAAACGAAAAGGCAATCCATGCACTGGAAAACTCCCTCATCACCGCGAATGTAAAAGGCACGTAAGAGCAAATCGAAACTGAGATCATGCTCATTGTATTCTTTGATATCAATGGCCTGATCCTGATTGATTGGGTATCATCAGGTCAGACAGTGAATAAGCAGTATTATCAGCAGGTTTTCGTGAAGCTGTGAGAACGCGTGAGAAAGAAAAGGCCCCTCCTGTGGAAGAACAATGAATGGATTGTGCATCACGACAATGCTCCTTCGCATACTGCTTTGACCGTTAAGCAGTTTCTGGAAGATAAGAAGACTCCAGTGTTAAATAACTCACCTTATTCGCCGGACTTGGCATCGTGCGATTTTTTTTTTCTTTTTCCGAAAGTGAAATCCACCCTCAAGGGAACTCATTTTCAGACTGTGGAAGAGGTGAAGCAGAAAATAGCAGCGGTACTCAAGACGGTGGCACCTGAAGAGTTCCACAACTGCTTCCAACAATGGAAACTTCGTATGCAAACGTGTATAGATAGGGGAGGAGAGTATGTTGAAGGGAACCACCTTTAATTTGTAAGTTTGTGACAATAAACCGTACTTTTGGCACCGTTATTTTTTAGCCAGACCTCGTATTACAAATATCGAAAAAAAATCTGTCAGTGCAAGCCCTGGTCTGAAAAAAATTAAAGACCACTGGCTCCTGTTGCAAGAGTCGCCAGCTCTATCGGGTACGTTTTATTGCATTTCGTAAGAAATGCCTCCTACAGCAAAATGAAGGTTTAAAAAAAGAAAAAACCTTCAGAGAAGCAAAAATTCATAATAATTTCCTAAGTTCTCCAGATATTTGAAGTTTTTTTTTCCACGAAATTCTCTCTGACCTTTTCAGGACTTTTTAAGATAAATTCCCTGACTTTTCCAGGCTTTCCAGGTTGCTGAGAACCCTGTAATTACCTAATTAAAAGAATTATACCACCACATTGTTTTTAAGATTCATACAGTATACAAGGTCGAAAACTTTCTGCTATATTCAAAAGTCAAGACTAAATCTAACCCAAAGGATTTATCTATACATTCTCCTCAATCTGCACAACTCTCTCCCCTCCTCCCCTGACTTTATGCTAGTAAAAGGAGAGGGTGACACAGCGATTTAGAAGCACTGCTATACGGACTTAGGTTCTAATGGTGGTGTAAAATGGCTTGTGTTTTATCCAAGTATTTCAAATATACATGCACTTTAAGAAAAAGAAAATACAAGCTTCACTCACTCACCTGCATGCTTTACAACATAGTACACGACTGGAATTGGTAGCAGATGCAATAGCCATATATGCTTCCAAATTTCAATAACAACACATCCCCAGAAAACGGCGTACAGAAATTTGTTGGCGTCTATTGGTTCTAGTCTTGAACAGCTGGATTTCAAAGAAGCTGCTGATGAGCTTGAAGGAATTGTCGATGGGAAAGATCTGGTAAGAATAGGGCGACGCACAGGAAGGGACTCTATTTTACGCATTTTGTCATCAGTTTTCTCAGCGTCTTCAAAGATCATTTCTCCCTCATTAAGGTCTGTTGTACTTTCCATTTCTTCGGTTTCATCCTGCGCAGACTGATCCTGCTGTAATTAGAGGACAAAGAATTAGGTCTACGTACATGAATTACGGTACAAAGTAACGAAATTAAAACAAATTCAAAAATTGTTAGTAGGAATCGTGATTGCCCACATAGCATGCTCTCGGGTTCAAATCCGCTACGGGTCCATTAAACAGAGTGGTTCGGAATCCACTTTAACAAAAACTTATGTCCCGTCCTTGACAGCTCTCATATTCGTTTGTTAGAATTTGCTATTATCGACCTAGCTGGTCTTGCCAGCTTCTAAAAATGAGACCAATACAGCTTTTGCGAACCATTCCGTTTAATTGACTCCCAGGTCGAACTGAATGTTATTTAAGGCCTTTATCCAACTTTGACTGAGGTCGTCAATGGATTCTCGCGTTCCGGTTTTGAACATGTACTATTCGCACAAGAAGTGAACGTGCTAACGAATCAACCAACAAGAAATGCGAAAGTGGTTCTGAAGAAAGTGGTCATGATTTTTATAGTGGCCCTTTTATAATACCAGTTTTGCATTTATTCTCTCTTTCTGTAACTGTACTCAGATATTTTAAAGTCTACTCAAGGGCAGAAATCGAACGATACAATAAAAAATTCTGTAAGTCAACCGAAGGTATAATTTTCCTATCCCTAAAGGAACCGCTCGAGTTTACTCGTGAACTCAATCTTGTTTAGGTACCATTCCAACCTTCGCCTACAGGGCATAGTCAGGTTATTTGGCATAAGCAGGTTTAAACCTATTCGACCTTCTGGTCCCCATTCTTACGTAGAAAACTAATTCATAGCACTAGGGTGCCCGCTTGTATATCACATTAGAAGCAGGTGTTTCGCATACAAGCACGAATAAATAGCAATTAGCACATTAATCACTCGATTTAATTATGCCAGCTATTATTCACCAACTGCGATTCAAGAGTTTCGTTCTTCTTTTCAACAGTCATGAGAGCAATTTATTCCTACAAAAACTACCTGACGCCTCCGCCATGTGAACGACCATAGACTCGGTTCCTCTCATGGCTACACTTTATTGTACCTAACCGAATTAGGTGCATGATAATTGCTTAACTTTGGAGCTGCGAAAGGTATTCATGTCAAAGTAAAGATGTAATATCAAGTTTGGCTACCCTATGTCAGAGGCACAAGTAAATACAACTTAGAGTACTTTCCGTATTCAAGTTCGGCTTCGCACTAATAACAATTTCGTCGTGAGTGACCTGGTGTATACCTGACACTCAGAATCGTGGAACCAAAGACGGGTCGAAGCGAAGAAGGAGTGAGGGCTTGTCGGTCTTATATACTCATTTTTACCCTTGCCACAAGGCTGAGAACATAGGAGCAATGTGCTGTCAAGGTGCTTGTCTGACGTAAGACTTTCGGAGTATTTCGTTCATAATCGGGGACGAAAGGTCGTGTTCCCATCATACGAGTATGGTCATTTGCTTTGAGATGACTAGCATTTCGTTTGACGTCATGAATTTCAATGCATTGTATAAGTAAACTAATATATGCAGATCTGCTCACCTTTACCCAAATATGACGACTGGATTTATTTCCTCTTTTCAACACAAATTACATTATTTTAAATACTTTAGCTATTTTAAATACTTCCACTGCTTAAGAGGTTCACACTGCAGAAGAAAATCGGTTAAAGGAAACTTAACATGGTGACTGATTTTAAAGTTTCGTACTTAAGAAGCACGCCCAGAGTTCAAATCCAAGGCAAAATGAGGATGCAAAGCTCAACATGCAATGCTACTCGCCATGAAAGTGTCCCCCTCCTCTCCCCATCAGTTACGGTAGCTGAATTACAAGAATTTATCACAAGCTTTGCTCTTTAAAATGATGAAAATAATGTGCTACACTAAACTGAATAAAATAAAAAATAAATAAAATAAAACAAGACTGTATACTATGGGTGTATAGGTATACACTGCGTCCTGGTTATGGATATTAGGCATTAGATCATAAAGGTAACTTACGTGATGAACCAACGAATGGCTTGAAACTGTCGACTTCACTGATTCCATAAAAGTTAATGGTGTGCCTATAAAAGAAAGGGTTTGAATTATATTAAGACACTCATGACTGTCTGATTTATACACTTACTTTAACCAAAATGTACTATGTAGTTTAGAGGAATGTGAAGCTGAGCTAAGTAGCGCACTTTTCATTTAATACTTCGTATCTTTGGAATAAATGTCAAGACACACAATCAACTGTCTCATGCACGTACGTATGTAATCTCTCTATATTTCAGCGTAAGCCGAAAAGAAAAGATTGAAGTTTGAGAAACAATTTAGCGAAATTCTTCTCTGCCCACCACTAGAAGAGAAGAATTGATGGGAATTTTATAAGTTTTATATACCAATACACACTATATTATCTCACTTTGTGCCGTAGGTCGAAAATATGTGGAGCGCTGCTTCCACATCCTCCATTATACAGGGTGGGCCAACAGTCCTGTCACAGAAAAGACTGTTGGGCTGGAGGTTCACATTGGCCACAGATGGTGCTTGGGGGTTCGGGCAACCGCAAAAACGTAAGTGATCACCACGGCCGCAAAGTGACGATCACTTTATTCATTTTTAAATAGGAAGGTAAGCATGCGACACATGTTTTATTATAAGTTTTTCTTTTCTCACGAATTCCGTTTTGTCCTGTCACGAACCGTTGACTAATTATGACCTGTTTTATCTTTGCTGAGTTCACTGACTGAACAATGGTGCTGACGACCCAGGAACGTGTTGAGTGTGGAAATCGCAGATCGCGTGTGGTGACTGCAGAGTTTAATGCACTACACCGCGAGCGGGACCCCGTTTTCCACAATGGTGTGGCACAACTCATTAGCAGATTCCGAGAGACGGGATCTGTGGCCGATAAACCTCGTAGTGGTCGTACGAAATCGTCTACAGATGAGGCAACCTTAGTCGCTGTCCTCGCATCCTTCAGTAAAAGTCCCCAACGTACCACACGGCGTTTATCCCGGGAATGTGGAGTGAGTCGAACGTCCACTCGGAGGATACTTTCCAGTAAGAAAAGGCACATATACAAAATCCAGCATCTAACAGAGGACGATCCAGATCTCCCCTTGATCGTGTTGTTCTCCGACGTGGCGAATTGTTACGTGAACGGAGAAGTAAATAAACAAGAACCACCGCTACTGGAGTGACACCAACCAGCATTGGACTGATACATCAGAGATGCTTGGTGGTCAGAAGGTTATGGTATGGTGTGGTATTTTTGGTACGAGGCTCATTGGCATATTCTTCATCTACGGCACGCTGAACGCCGACCAATACCCACGACTGCTGGATGAGGATATGCTACCGTCAGTGCTGTTGGAGGACGGTTCATACCGAACGTTCTTCCAGCAGGATGGATGGAGCCCCTCTCCATTACGGACGTGGCGTGCGGGAATACATGGATCAACAGTTTCCTGGAAGGTGGATCGGGCGTCGGGGACCGGTGGAGTGGTCACCACGCTCTCCGGATCTCACGCCTCTCGACTTCTACCTGTGAGGCCACCTTAAGTCCATGGTGTACTCCGTCAAGATCCGGCATTTACAGCATCTGGTGCAGCGGATTGAAGATGCATGTGCTGCCGTGCGTCCAGAGGCATTGTTGGCTGTGCATAAGGAGTGGAAGAGGCGTATGGCACAGACCATTGTTGCACAAGGTGGCCATTTCGAACATGTGCTGTAAGGGTATATAGATGGAAAAAACAGGCCATAATTAGTCAACGGTATGTGATAGGAGAAAACGGACAAGAGCATTGAATTCGTGTGAAAAAAATGATAAAACACTGGGTCGCATGGTTACCTTCCTATTTAAAAAATTAAAGTGATATTCAATATGACGGACTTCAACATGGCGGCCGTGGTGGTCACTTACGTTTTTGTGCCCCCCCCCCCCCGGCATCATTTGTGGCCAATGTGGACCTCCAGCCCAACAGCCTTTTCTGTGACAAGACTGTCACCTGACTTTTGGCCCACCCTGTATACAAAAAAATTAGACATCGATTATTTTTTCCAAATTGAAAGTGTAAAGCATTAATAACATTTTACAATTTCTAACACGTATGGCTCAACAGTTTACATGAGCCCATTCTAAACTTAGTAAACTTAATTTTATATGGGCCAGTCTAGTAACTTTTGACTTCGGCCCTATACACCTATAGTTAAAATCCATAAACATCAACGCCCCTGGTGGGATTGGAACCTGCGACCTTCGAGTCGCTGGCCTAAAGCTTTAGACCGCACGGCTACCCGGTCGGCGAGTCCATTCTAAATAGTAAGCTGAACCCAATCCTTTTTTTTACAAATAAAATTATTTTATTTTCGCTTCGCCCGCTTTAACAGATTCATATTCTTAAGCCATACACACAATATTTTTGATTATTTTATAAAATTATAATAAAGACAATAAGATACTCATCTGATATGACAGGAAATATTTACTTGATATATTACAAGAACTCTCAACGTTTTCTTCACTACCTTCTTAAAAAAACATGAACCATGAACAAGGTTTTCGCTATGCTAATAGTACATCAAGCAAACGTACTTTGCCATTACGTCGTGCAGTACCAGACACTGACCTCTCTCCAGTGGTACCAACTTTGATAAGATAAAAAGAATTGTATGGGCAATACCAGCAGGTACCAACTTTGAAATTCTTCGTTGAGTATATGAATGGAAATGACATAATTCCAATTTATCCACCCTTCTCTTGTTTTATGAGTTTACAGCTATTTGACGTTTTGGCACCTTCCTATCATTAACTTCCTTTCTATCCTGGGAGAGGAAAGTGACTCGAACCGTAAGCTTAGGCACCATCCCAACATTTACCCAATGTAATTGAAGAAAATCTTACTCGAAGAGGGGATATGGTTTTCGAAACTAGCACGACATAATTATGAAGCAAGCACACTACCTATCCTATTAACCTATCCAGGTGCTTAACCTAGCAACGACGTGTAGAAAATTAACACATTATAAAGGAACGATAAACACTGCGTTCCATAGCTCCTGTCCCCTTTTTCTCTCTAGTTTTAGGATAGAAGAAACCAATGCTTTTTGCTGAAATTTGCAAGCACGTGAAGGAAGTATGAAAAATTGAATAAGACTAACACGTAAGTGCATAAATATTTGATAAACGTTTCCTCGTTTATCGTAACGGAAACTACGTAAGTAATATTTTTATGTCAAATCAATGTTAAAATGCTCGTAGACAGATAAACCTATGAAGATGAACCAAATATTAATAGAAGGAATTTAGTGCTAGATTTCCCGTACTCCAGGACCTAGATGGGCACACTTCACCAATCGCGAACCACACGGACACCCCTCAAACCGGACGTAAATACGCGACTAACTATATGCAAACCAACCAGCCTATTTGCATGAAACAATAGAATCTACTACTGAAACGTGGAAATACATGTCTTATCTCAGTTTGTCACTCTGACATACTAGCTGTGCCTGTCCATGTCCTGGAGTATAGGGCAATTTCACGCCAAATCATTACAAAAAAGACACTTTTCAACTCGACCACATCAGATTTCCACGAAAATTGGTAGAATGGTAGACAACATATAGTAATGTACATATGCAAAATATTAGCTTTCAGTGATACACGGTATTAATACAACAGGGTTGCCAACTTGAGAAAAAACTTAAAAAATGTAAACTTTGACCTTGAATATCTAAAAAAGCGTATCTTCGACTTTTCTTTTTTTTATTTTTAAAAGAAATAAAGTATATTATATAGTTAAATGCAATGTATCGTTGCTGCAAGTTTTTTTAGGAACAGGAGTAAAAGAAAATATTTAGTATGGACTTAAACAATTCATGCACTAAACATGCTTAGTGGCAAGTTCAGAGATGTCTGAACCCTCTCACTCGCCGTGTAGTTTCCATCTGACTATGGATATTGAGTGATAAACCAGTACTACAAAGGGCTGGTACAATTACTGTGGACGTATTATACTTCTGTGAGTCGCAGGGCTGCCACCTGTCCCGGTTTTGTTAGAAACACGACTTTTGGCCTGATGCAATGTTCGTCGGGACGCACATTGTTCTGATTTTCACCCTTCAGACTTGAAGCATAGAGAATAATTTATTATTTGATATTTTTAATGGTACAGGTTAATCAAGCTATACTTGTTTCTGTGAATCATACAAATATGATTTTATTTTCTAATTAAAAACAATTCTTTGCAAGCTACGCGGGTTCTTCAGATTGTAGCAGAGAAGATTCAGCACAAATGGCAACCCTGTGTTGAATTGTTGGAAAACTTTACGTTTTTGATTATTATTTCCTCTGCTTGTCTGTCAACTGTTTGTAACTTTGAAATATTACAATAGTTTTCAGCGTTACTTATACGTCAATATGTATAAGGAAGAGATTTCCGGTAAGTTAGTTATTAAAACTGAAAGGCTGTTTTTAAAATTAATTTTACATCTTCTAAGAAGCGTAGGTAAAACACAAATTCTCATGGCTCAAATAATAAAACTTTCTCAATGTCATTATTCCCAGAACCACCTTTTTTTATTGACGGGTGAAGTAGAATTTTAAAAATGCGAGTATAAAAAAGTCTTGGTTAACAATAAGAAAAGTACAATTTATTTTAGCTGAATGAGTAGTAATTTCTAACTTTAAAAGTTTAGGATGTTCATAGAAGAAAAAAAAGATAAAGCATCCAAATGGATTTTTTTTTTCGTGGAAGGAAATACATCCTGTCTCCAGATCCCCGATACAGAGCATGTCTCGATTTTGTTGTACAAAAAGGTGGCAATCCTGGTAAGTACAATCATTTGAGAAATGTATGAGACACAATGCATACGAAATATATTAAGGCACAGTGCTGCCAATCATTTGACATGAAAGGACACAGAAGTAACAGGAAACAACTAAGGAACGTGCAGCCATGCATAATTGAAAAATAAACAAAAAAAAAAAAACCTTCTTCAATTGACCAGGAATCAAATGATTTATGATAATATACCACACAAATTAGCTCGAATGAAGGAAAACGAAGATTATATTTCATAGTGGTTGGTACGCTGGAGGGACGGAGGCCGTTGGCAGGATCGAGACGTCGTTGCGATGTCAATAGGATGTTCGGATGTTCGTGCTAGTAAAGTGGCTTGATCTTGCCCAGCATAGAATCTAACGGCGAACGTTTGATATTGCGGCAATAAACTTGCGAGTCCGTAAGCCATAGTAGTTAAATTAGTAGAAAACAAATTAAAGAGGATTCTGTTACTTTTGAGGAGAGTTCAAGCATGGCAATTGATGAGGAAAGTGACATTGAAGTGTCAAAATACAAGACAGGATGCGTTTTGCAGTTTTTGAATGACCGCTTAAATAGTGTTGGAACATCAACGATCATAAGCAAAAGAATGAAAGAAAGAACATTACAAAATGAAAGAAACGTATTGCATCAGGCCGAAAATCTGGACGGTCACAACAAAATCGAGAAGGGTGGCAACCCTGCTACTCACAGAAGTATAATATGTCCACAAATATTGTACCAGAGCTTTGTACTATTGGTTTATCACACAATATCCACAGCCAAATGGGAACTACACGGCGAGTGAATGTGATTCAGACATCACTGAACTTGCCACTAATCATGTTTAGTGCAAGAAGGGTTTAAGTCCATACTGAATATTTCTTTT
>JAGDQP010066057.1:0-11331 GCA_022664845.1 Lepisma saccharinum | reverse complement strand
CTCGAGTAATTGATGCAATGTTTTTGATAATACTTTATCTGGTAATAATTATCTCCGCACCCTGGAAGATCCAATTCATCCACTTACCTTACATGAAGACGACGGTTTCACTAAATACCTTCCACAGGACGGTGCTCCCCCTCATTTCACTGTGCCTGTTTGTGCATATCTAGATAAACAATTCTGTAGGTAACCACTGTCATGGAGTCTCTCTCTCTCAGTTCTTTAATTACTAATAAAAATGTCACCACGCCCTTTTGTTACTGTCAAATATACAGTTATTTATGTCAGTGACAGTGATTAACGAAAAGCAAAGAAAACTAATTAATCTGTCTTAACTCGCTCTCACAAATTCGTCATTACTGTGTGTTGTGTCATGAACTTTTAAATACTGTAATGGAAATGTATATTTATTACTTAATAACATTAGCATAAAGTAATATTTTCTTCTAAAATTATTGTTGCCTTGATGAAAACCGAACCCGAGACGCCAACCGCCTTGCCTACCGAGCCGCTGCAGGCGTACGCTTGCGAAAGTGTATCGGACACTGTTGCCCTGTGCGTGGGAGTCACAGACTGGACGGTGGTCGAACTCAAGGACTATGGAACTAAAAACGATATTTTATAAAATTAACTGGTAATAACTTGAGAGTGGTTAAAGATACGGCAAACAAATTGCATCAGTGAGTTCCTGAGAAAATTGCAGAGGAATTTGATATGCCACTTGCTCCCATTCTTACTTGAAGAAAATAAGTAGAATCCAAGATGGCAAACGGGAGCACGTAGTATGTTTCAGAGATGCTGTACTTGGTCTCATTCACATTGCATATGGATACGTTCATATTCTGTATAACCTGTAGAAATTATGTGGTAATTATATGGAGAGTTCAATACATACCAAATATAAAATGTAACATGCAATAACCTAAGAACGGTTAGAAATATGGTAAATCTAATGTCACCAGTGACATTTTGAGAAAACTCCAGGTGTATTTGATATGTCACTAGCCCTTAGATGCGGTACTTGGTCTCATTCACATTTGATATGGTCACGTTCATGTTGCGTCAGATCTGTAGAAAATTTTCAACTGTGAAAGTTTCATTTAAATCTGAGTGTGTTTTTTCGGGTATGTTCCTTGTAAATTCTTAATTTACTGTAAATATTCGAAAGTATTATATTGAATTGAACCGTATTAAAACACGATTCATCTTAAAGTAAACTGTCTTTATTTAAACAGTGTTAATTTTTATGTGTTTTCTCTTAATTTTTCTTTTCAGGCCGCTCATAAAATCCAAAAACATCTCTTTAAACAGGCTAGTGGAAAGGCATATTTTAAAAAGTGAAAGATCAGTAGTTTGTTGGCATGACGAACAATATTTTTCTACAATTCTCATCATTTCCTGTGATAACACGACAAGAATTTGATTTTAGAAAAATGAGTTAATCCTATATGCACGATCTTGATTGTGAAGTGTTTTCCATGTCGCAACTTCTGATATTTGCCAAAGTATTTGTGTGTTTAGAGATAAGCAGAATTAACAGTATTTGAGTGTTATGAATGATTGCTTATTTTTATATTATACGTTTTATTAAACGAAATACGTATATATAATTTACTTTTCAAAGTGTAGATTAATGAATTCCAGTACTTGCAATAACCCAAAGGATATTATATAAAATGTAAATTCAGTAATATATTTAGTCTCACAATTTTATAGTAAATTTTTTCCCACTGTTCTCTTTAGTTAATGCTTGTATTTGTTAAAATTACTGATCTTCATTTTCTCGGGAAATGAACTGTATCCAGTATTATTCACTTAATGGTTGTCGAATGCATAAGTTCAGTACAAAGTTTCTAATGTTTAATAAATAAACATGTGCCAGATAGAAACACCCTCTGTACTTCTAAAATAAATCATTGAGTACTAAAGTGCAAATTTATGTAATTTCATCCATTCCTTTTCTTAACTAATCATAAGGTGGATATCAGTGGTTTACAGAAAATCAATAATGAAGAAAATTAGGTAGAGTGGGGTTAAATATTCTTGTTTTACAAATTTATTAGTTTCTTTAAGTTGATTTTGATTAGGTTATTCGACAATTATTAATTTTCGATTTATTTCGACAAATAGAAGTATCAATCACAAACAGATTGCACTTTGATTTTCGTTTAAGATGGACATTGGTAATCAGTTTGGTTTCCTAAAGCCAGGGATGTTGTCATTAAGTTACATTGTGAGGAGGCACAAAAATTGATCAAATATCTTCTTTCAGTATCTATGTGATGATAATTGTATTATTCTCAAAGCAGGTTTTAGGCTTGAATGTCTCTGGGCGAGGTGAACACATGGTTGTTTTTCTTTACTTCCCATCAGATGAATACAACGTCCTGGAGAGTTTAAAGCCAATTCCTACCCACTATGTTCAATTTGTTTTCAATCGGAATCGATTACGAAGCCTCCTAATTACCAGGTGACGAACGAAAACCACGCATCCATTGAAATCATTTCACTATTCACCTGTAAGAGTTTATTAAGTACAGAAATATAGGTGGGATGGAGTTTGTGTATGTTCTAGGTTAAACTGATATTACGTCACCAGAGTTCTGCAACTGACTGCGACTAGCATTCCTCCTATTACTCGTATAGCAATTTAGGATTAATAGTATGGTTCAAGGTTACCATTAGTACACTGTAGTACTTTATCGCCCATGTATAATATGGAGATGCGGTCTAGAATGAAATATGAATTTGACGTGGAATGACCCTTGCATCATAATTCCTACATGAAACAGCATTTTCATTTGTCAGTCCACCCCATTTCTGCTCACGGTGAACGCGACATGTCGTGACGTAGATGTTTTCTCTTTCTAAACTGAAGTGCCAGAAGTCATGGGATAACGGGAGAGAACTAGTTGACGGCGCGGTAACTTCGCGGCAAATCGGTCGAATGGCACGAAGCGGTTGCAGCGTGGTCATTTGGACTTCTGTGATTGCAGTGAAACATCGTGTACCCGTGGTGATGGCAACCTGAAGGGAATTATCGTCGTTTGAGCTCAGGATGATAGCTGGTGCTAGACAAATTGGGCATATCATTTCGGAAGTTGTCCGGATATTCAACTTTACTCGCTCCACAGTATCAAGAATGGGTCATGAGTACTACATTGGAGGCATTACGACCCATCAGGACCAACGCAGTGGCCGCTCACAGGTGCTGAATAACCGCGACCAGCGAAGTTTGAACAAACTTGTCCGGTCAAAGAGACAGGCTATAATGTGTGATCTAACAGCATGAGTCAATGCAGGACGTCCCAGGAACCTGTATCAGAGCTCAGTGCAGTGCAATTTGGTCTCCATGGGGTATTGTAGGAAGACAGACATGTTTACATCTGCTAATCGCTGTCCATCAGCACTCAGAACTGGCAACATGTAGCGTGGTCAGATTAGTTACGTTTCCAATTGGTACGCGCAGATGGTAGGGTCCGGGTGTTGCGTAGACCCTATAAGGCCATGAACTCAAGTTGTCAACAAGGCCCTGTTTATGCTGGTGGTGGCTCCGTCATGGTGTGGGGCGTTTTTAGCTGGCATGATTTGGTTCCTCTGGTCCGCTCTAACCGGACATTCATCGGTCAGTGCTATATTCAGCTGCTTGGTGACCATCTCCAGCCCTTTATGAACTTCGTGTATTCTGTCAACAATAAGATTTTCTAGGATGGTAATGCACCATGTCACCGGGTCGCAATGGTTCGCGACTAGTTTGAGGAGCATTCTGGCAAGTTCCAAAGCATGATTTGGCCCCCTAGATTGCCGGACATGAAATCTATCGACCACATGTGAGATTGGGCTATTCGTGCCCAGGATTTTCCACCTGCAGCAACTACCGAATTGTGGACGACAAGCGATACTGCATGGCTGCACAGTGCACATCCTTCCAAAGGACTACCAGAGACTTATCGCGACCCAGCCACGTCTAGTTGCTGCACTTCGCCGTGCTCGAGGGGATCCCATATGTTATTAGGTAGGTATCCCATGACTTCTGGCACTTATGTGTATATAGATGCTCATCTATACAAGAAGAAAGCCAACTGAAGGGAAGGAATTTTGAAGCTGTTCATTCATCTCTTCGTTCAGGAAGTCATTTAAGGAACATTCTTAAAGGGCTTTAATGTTATAGGTTAATTACTCTCGCACTGAAGGCTCTATCTGAACAGTGTGATGATAAAAATTAGAACAAGAAATACGGAATGGTGGTGATTTTTTATTAAATAAGACTAAAGGAAGAACTTCAATTAAAAAATACACTTAAGGTGAACGTGTTTGTTCATTTAGGCGACTCAACTCCACCCTCCCAGGATAATTCAGTAGAAAACCATACATTAGTTTTATGTTCCTTCATAGTGAAGTTATAAAAAAGGGATCTTATAATGCCGCTCTGCCTCCCGTCCGCCCGTGTCCAAGAAATAAGCCTCTAAGCCACAAACTGTAGAGAAGTGGTTGAGATGTAGTTGAGAAGGTCTTGGTTAGAGTGGCTCAGAATCTCAGGATCCGTCTTGATTGACATAGTGGGTCAGTGTTGCCTGAGCATTTTTCGATTTGCTTCCACACCAAATTTGGCATAATCATTATTCGACCCAATAGAAAAATACTATGAGTGTTTCCATTCTTAAACACCCGAATTGTTAGTATTGCGAAAGGGACCGAAGCCTTTGTGAATGTCAGTAGTGGGTCAGCGCTATCTTGTTTACGTTTGTTCCTTTTTTGCACAACTGGGCCCAACGTATAGTCATATAGGGGAAAGTTTGATAGAACGGGAAGGTAGGTATAGATTTCAGGATAATCTAAAGCAACGATCTCCAACAAAAGATGGCAGCACTACCTCCGTATATGTCTAATGTATTTTCACTGTTACACGAAATTCCATTGCTACTCCTACAAATTCAAGCCTAGAGAGTTCAAACTTTTACGGAAGAAAGTTCATAACCAATTGAAGAGCATGATCGATGCCGATTTGTAATCGAAGAGCACGATCGATGCCGAACTCTCTAGGCTTGAATTTATTGGAGCAGCAAGCTAATTTCGTGCAACGATATGAATACATTAGACATGTACGGAGATAGTGCTGTCATCTTTTGTTGGAGATCGTTGCTTTAGATTATCCTTAATTGACTATATTGTGAGCTCCAAATCTTAACGTCCGTCTATCATATTTCAGATTTATATTGCACCCGCCCCATCCTGCATGCCACTGTAATGCGATACCAGTATTGACAGACTTGAAACCGATCATGCGGAGAAAGCTATTGAAATCTTGCGTTGCCAACTCAGAATAAAAAGAAGTTAGACATTATTACCGTATAGGTTTCTTGTTTTAGGAAATATTTTGTTAATATTGCAGTATTGAACAATATTAGCAATAAATGCACCTCTTATCTTTCGTTCTCAGAAATAACCATAAAACAGCCCCAGGACTATTCGTAATTGTGGCAAATATCTATCAGTAAGTAAAAAATTTTAAGGACTACAATTTGTCAGCTTTAAATAAACAGATCATATGAGATAAATACCTAGATGCCTGAACGTATTACCATTAATAAAAATCTGAGCAATTAGTTCACCTCGCAAGCAAAAACTAATTCTTGTAATAAAGGATAACGCCAGAATTTTCAGTTTGGGGGGGTGTAAAGTCAAAATTGCGAGGGTGAAACTGGAGCTTTGCACAGTTTCTATCGATTTTTGTCTGTAAAATTTTAAAGTTCGGGGTAAAATTTTTAAAGATATGCCGGAAATAATATGCTCAAGCGAAACGACAGGAGACATCACACCAAGACTGAAGAATCATCATCATCTCTATAGACTGAAGGTTTTGAAATCTTAATACAGTACTTTCATGAAAATAAAACATCTGAATGTGGTGCAAAAACGTTGAGTCTGCCACCCTGATTTTTGTTCGAAGCTGGACGAGAATTACAACTGTCAAACAATAGGAAACAGCTCTAGAATCAAACTACCGAACATGATAATGAGTGTCGAGGGGAAGAGCAGGTGTCATGTAGATATTTTTATCCGATTTGAAGGTCGTCTTACTTTGCTTCGTTATATACATAGTAAGCAATTAACTAGTAAAATGCTTTTCGGCTCAAATAAAACTTTTATCCTTGTACTAAACAGGGATATACTGTAGTTAAATATTTCAGTGCTGTTTTCGTTTCTCTTGGAAATTGCATTTTCAATAATAAATAAATAAAAGATCAGACTTCTTTGTTTTGCCCAATCGGGTTTATAAAATAAGGAAGTCATTTGAATGAATAGTAAATTTCATTACACATCGGAAATAATTAACATAAACCTATAATCTCTATTTATGAATGCAGAAGTTATGAGAATAGTGATAATAATACAATGTCTCTTTCTATCGTTCTACAGTATAAAACATGTTAATTGATTCAGAAAATAACTACCTAGAATCTCCATACAAATAGCAGGCCCCTTTTTGCCCAACAGCTTGCCTCCCCATTTTGCAATACTACTTAAGTTTTCAGATTTCAAGATGGCTCTGCTCAGCAAGTTGCACAAGATTAAATAAATGTCCACGATATTACACCTACCTAACTGTAGAATAGGGTGAGGTACTCATATTTTGAAGTTCAAAGTTTACAAATCCACAAATGACCAACAAACCTGATGTTAAAATAATTGGAAGCGTAGAAAAATCCTAATTTTTGTAAACGATCTCCGCTCGGCACGCTATTGATGAAATCAGCATCCAACTGAGACATCTGCCTATGTAGTGTATTCAGAAAGTAATTCAACTGGTTGATGACATCATCAGTCTGAGCTGGGGGCACACATGCCCGTTCTGAACGACCTCCCCGTTCTGTCAAATTCCCCAAATTTATTACAAATACAACATTTGCAGATTTTCTCGAAAAAAAAAAAACTCTTGCTCAGATAGTTTTTTTCAAGTGTACGAATAAGGTAGGTCCACCAAAGGTCAAAGTGTAAAAGGAAAAACAAATGACAATATAGTCACTTAGAAAGACCTAGGGCAATTTTGAGCCCCGTCAGTAACCCACGGGGGAGGTTTTCACCTTGGTCATTTTAGGGTTAATAGATTAGTGTTGAATTCAAGAATAAATTGAGCTTTCAGTGTTCCAGTTTTCATTCTTTGATCACCTGCTGAACTTTCTTCTCTTCTGATATATTGCCCTGCTTTAGAAGCCAGCTACGTTGGATTCCAACCAATTTAAGAAATTGTCTTGTAATAAATGATCAAAATGATAGCAACATTTATTAGGAACAATTACTATGGTGCTTTCAATGTTTTTTTAGTTACCTATACTTATTCAAATCAACGTAAGAATAAAGAAAGAAGTATGCACACACACATACAGTACATACACAAAGAGAAAGATAATGGGAAGATGTGAAAAGTATAAAAATAATTGACTAATCAACATTATGAGAAAAATTAAAATTTCTACCGGAAGAACACATAATATGGGTCTATGAATATATTAGACCTAAAGAGGAAACACTAATATAAACAAACCCCGGATTATTTGGATTTTAAAAAAAATAAGTTCTTAAATATTTGTTGTAGAATTTTATAGGTTTTTAGGGTTATTAGCTTAGAACAACGTTCGATTTTGTGTAAAGTGTCATACAATTTTGTCGTATTAAAACTTCAAACAAACAAAAATCACTTTCTACAGTCAACACAGGTATTCTCTGTCAACTTAATGAGCATTGTTCTGTGAACAACAGACCTAGTTTTCCTCGTAAGTTAGAAAATGGCACTTACATCCTTATTTACTTCAAGTCTTCGGAAATATTTACTTAAATATAAAATTTAGCATCGCGTATTGTGGTGACTATAAAATTTCAAGGTACACAATAATACGAAAATGTTTTAAACGATGATGTTTCACCTAGTTGTTTTGGGTATTTTCAAGTCAAAGTAAACTATTGTAAGACTCTTACATACTTAAACAAAATGTAGACATGCAGGTTGGTAGTACAGTTGTCAGCAAAGTGCTGTGCAAACTTTTGGCCTAAAAAGTGACCAATTGAAACGTGTAGGAAATCAAAGTAGTCTTTGACCTGAGTAATATGATATAATTATATTTTCCCGCCAAACACCGGTCAGATAACTTTTTCGGCACTTGAAATCAACATGGAAGTATATGAGAGTGGACAGTATTTAGGAATTTCTGGAGCACTGGTAGGAGGTGAGCTCAACTATCTTTTGATATATTGAGCTACTTAAGCTTTATTGGACTGACCTATAATGGTTTCCGGAAAACATCGTGACTTGTTAGTGTTACCGGCACTTTAGCGCATGGAAGCCTATGGGTGGGGAAATTTTTCGCGATTTCCAGACAAGGGTGAAATCAATTCTCTTTGACAAGTTGTAGAGCAATTAAAATACCCCAAAATTATTAATCAGTCCCCGTTGCAACTATATTTATTTTGCCAAATGCAAGCTCGTAAGCACACGAACTTCATTTGTATGTAAAAATGTGTGCAGCTTTCATTCCTTGCAAAGAGCAAATTAACATTATGACCATTAAAGTGGCGAACCCAGAGATGGGGCCCAAGGGTGCGAGCCCCTCCTCGAGGAAACCCACTTTCTTTTTTTATAGCATTGTCTCAACAATTTTTCTCAGAAACTGCTTCTATTTGTTTCAGAACAAATTTAATTTATCTAGAAACATCAATGTTTAGGGATAACGGTATATTCCATGATAAAACTTAGTAATATAAGGGGAAATGTGAGCCATTTATACTTTAAACATTAACTTAGCGTGAAAATATCGAAAATGGTCCTGGTCTATTACGCTTGCGCCCCTCTCTCACGAAAATCGTGGATTCGCCATTGTTTACAAAGAATTGATATACGCAAGCGAAGGCAGTGTAGAGTGCCTTTGCATTAAACCTCGTGGTTGATCTCTGGTCCATTATCAGACTAATATCGTGCTAGTCAAGACACTGGAATGTGTTCTTGCAGGAAATCTCACGTCGCGTCATCTGTCCATTTCGTGTTAGGTATCTTCCGTATACCAATATACACGATTGATTGCAAGTACATCCTGTATAGTTTTTAAATAATTTCAGCATTAGTAACATGTCTCTATTATGCAATCTCTACCCGGTGTCTTCAGATTAATATGGACGTAGAGTATGTATTTCGTTTGTTCTTTGATGCAGCCTTCTACGAACAAGAGGTGTGCAACTGAGATGTCATGGTTGGCCCAGTTACAGCTAATGGATTCTTTGCTGATGTAAAATACATAAGGCCCATTGTACGCTTGATCGTAATAGTACAACTAAGCAAGTCTTTGTTGATACGATGAATTCAGGGCATGGACATCAACTCGAGTAAACTGTGGGAACTCGGGTAGTTGATCCTCGTCATATTTCTTGAAGTGTGACTGCTTTCTGTCTAAGTTTTCGTCGTCTATTAGGAGCTTCAAACTGTTTGGTTGGTGCCCGCAGCTATAAGGAAATGTTTTAAATTGATAATTTCGTTTCCTAACCACACTATGTCAAATCGATAGAGGAGTGAAAGAAATGGATTAATGCAGAGGAGAGAGAGTAAAAACACGAAAGAATATTGATATGTGGAAAGTAATGCATGATCTCACTTGAATCGCGGATATATGCAAAACGGTTAAAGGAAATCAGTTGAAACTTGAAACTGACACAACATTATACCGACTAAATATTGTACTCGTAACCGTAAACATTATTATCATACGTAAAAGAGTGTTGCCCAACTCAGCTCAAAGTTATTTCTTGTAAATAGTACTATACTAGTTTTCATATATTTGAAACGCACATAAAGTAAGAAGCTAAAGTTTGAAAGCCCATCACACACTATTGAAAACTTCATGAGATATAGGATAAAACATCACGAAACCTACTGTAGAGATTTTATGGGTCGACACAGTGAAAAATACAGGTGCATGAAAAATGGGGTAAACTAGAAGGATTAGATATATGTAAAGGATAAGATTTGTATAATATGATAAGGTTCATAATATTAATAATCATCGAAGAAAGTAAGAGGCCAGAAGCAAACGATGGCCCATATTGGTGGGAACACTAGAGACGTTTAAAAGATACCTTTAGATACCCATGTATTCGCTCGTACGGTTTCACAACGTATCATATTCCGGAAAAGGTTAGCATTCTTCCGTGGTGCGCTTTGCAAAGAGTGAAATGTCAAATTACCCGTCTAACGAATAACCCTGTATAGCACCACACACTCGTTTTGACCTGCTTCACCTTATAATCAGTGATTTCCAAGTATTGCGGAATCGTGAACCTTTCGAAACCGTTGATAAGTAATCGTAGCTTCTGCTGCACCGCACAACTCGTGACCTATGAAATACACGTTGCCCTGAAATAATGCGCCAAACTTCGGGAGGTGATTCCTGACATCAAAACAAGTAAAATGTTCGTTCGAAGAAGTTGAGAATTCGGCCTAGTTGAGGAGATAGAAGCGTGGAAAGTTGGAGCGGCATCAGAAGAATGAAGCCATATCTCTAAAAATCATGACGCAACACGCATGGTTGTAGCAAATCATAAAGAAAGCTGTACCAGATACAGTTGTTCCAGCAAAGTGTATGATACAGGGAATGCCGCATAGACCTGTTTTCGCATGTGAGAATTTCATTGTCAAGAAATAAAAGCAAATGAGGCAACTATGAAAACCTCCTCTATGCTGTATTCCTCAATCATAAACTGTGTTGGGATACATGTATTAGGTACACTTTCTGTGTGATTTGCTACAGCTACATGTATTGCGTCATATTTCGAGAGATATGACGTCATTTATAACGACACCACCCTAACTTTCCATGCCTCTAGCTCCGAAGTGAAGCCGAATTTGAAATGTTCTCAAAGAAATTTTTTACTTGCTTTGATGTTAGGAATCACCTCCCAAAGTTTGGCGCGTTGTTTCGGGGAGACATTGTATATTGACACAACGAGCACTTCAGGTAATTACGAGTGTAGTATATATTCTACACAAATAAGTTCATACGTAGGAACTAAAGAAATAATAGGACTTGCCGAGAACGCAAGAATGATTTCTTTGAACAGCACTGGAAGACAACAGACGAAAGATAAAATAAAACAATTTGTGCGAAATTTATAATCTTGTGGGCAAATAGATTCTAATACTGGCATAAAAAGTAAAGTAGTTTTGCTTGCCGATGTTAAATGAAGAAAAGAGTAAAAATAATTATAAGTAGTTATGTCCGTGGTCTTCGCTGATGCGCGGACCACAGACTGAGAACCATTGCTTCAGACAACCATATATATATA
>JAGDQP010066056.1:0-11332 GCA_022664845.1 Lepisma saccharinum | reverse complement strand
GAGTTGTAAATATAGGTAGTATGGAGACAACCAGAACTTTAAACATTGTCGTCCGCTTACGGATAGTTAACTCATTCATATAATAACCTATTTTTTGTGAATATTAGAGTAAAAAGAATTTGTCGTAACTAAGAATGAATTGCTTCAGCTTCGTTAATAGTATTTTAACATTTTTTTTATCATTGTTTATATCACTACTACAATTGTATTTCCGAACTATACAGACTAGAAACCACTAGGATGGCAACTTTGTGCTCTTGTATTTTCGTGAAGATTAATTTTAATAACTGTCAAGTAAGATTAACTTGGATGAAAAAAGCGTTGTCAATTCAGTCTGTATTATTCATCTGCCACATAAGAGAATTTAAACTCAAAGTATCCTACACTCTCTTCATGTTTTTAGTTTCTTAGTGTCCTTAAGAACACACAGCGTGGGCTTTGAGTTTCTCAAGATAGAGATTTCAGCTGTAAATATCCCACTCCTCCTGTATCATTTGTTAAAGTCCTCTAAGAGGCAGCTAAAGATACTCTGACGCATTGTTCGTAGCTCTCTAGAAACGCAGCCGCCTCCTCAATACGTCAACTTGATTGATATCAGGTTGTCAGCTGTGGCTTTTTGTAAGACTCCTTTCTACATTAATGGAAAATCCTTCTTCATTTTCACGTCACGAAATGTTTCACAATCGTGTTTGTATTATAATAATGTTACAGTGCATACAACATAGTGTAATTCAGAATGTGCTTCGAATTATCATTTGAAAACTAAACTTCCACTGCGCTATAGCCCAAATGGAGCCTTGGTCTGCCAGATTGCTTTCGCTCTATTAGATAGTCCTAGTGTCTGTTGTCGGTTTTTCTGGGTTTCATGACTGGAGTCCACCACTACTTCATTATTGAAGCATGTCCCCAATTGTTCTCACAATGGTGAGTCAATACCGGCAATTCCGAAGCCGTCACTGGAAATCGAACATAAAACCATTCGCACTTTATTATCATTTATAAAGAGCTACCAAATGCTAGTAACTCTGTAGACAGAGCGTTGACTTAGCAATTCGAAGATTCTGGGAACGATACCAGTGGCTGTATATCCTGAATAAAGTTTTCCGACGTTTTTTTTTAATCAGACCAGCCTAATACTGGGATGATACTTTCAAACTAGGTTCTGCTCGACTTCTTTCTCACATCCTTCCCCTACGCGATCCCGCTCTAAGCCAAAGTTTCCCAAAGTTCGTTTGCAAAAAGATAAATCTCGGTGATACTAAAAATTTGTGGATATGGAAGTCTGCTTTTCTATTGTTTTTTTTTTCAAGAATATTAGTATTTGCATGGTAATATTTAGTATATTGTAACATTAGAGTAGATATTTATTACCTAATAACTTTGTGTGGGCAAATGAATTGGATACACTGCAAAATGATCTATGAACAGTCGAGATAATGAACGTTGTCCTCCAGTTTCTCAGGGAACTCAATCACCAATTCTAAACAACCCAGACATTCCGTTTAGAGTGTTCATTGTTTATCTGGTATGTTAAATGCACAGAACTAAACGTTGGCTAATTCCCAACTAGAATCGAACATTTGTGTTGGAGTCAAAATCCCAGAATCTACCCTCTTAGTAGATCATAAAATAAACTAGTAGTGAGACGAAATATGGAGGAACTGCTGCTGGTCGCTGGTATGTCAGTGACCAAGCAAGAAAGACTATAGAAAGGCTGAGATTGAACTGATTCCCAGTATAATGATTAGTATTGGTGCAGTTTTGTTGTGGTACCATGTTTCTAGGTTGGTTCTAAGCTCTTTAAATAGGTTTAAACAAAGTTTCTTTTAGTAAACTAGTAAAAGTGATGAGTGAATTGAGCTGAATTAATTAATAAGGAAGCTGTTTTTTGTCATTTGCAATGTTTGCGGTTAGAATTCTCATGATGTAATAGAAAAAACAGTAAAACGATGACATATTATTGCACTGCATTGTTAGATTTATCATTGAAATATGTTAACATCAGTATTGTATTTATCCTTTCACATCATCTTATTGTATGTAAAGTCCCATATATTTTAAAACTTATATCGGCTTGAAAGAAAAAGCAGGTTACCTTGACCTAAGGTAAATTTAGCTGTTCTCATTAGACTTTTTTGTTGTTTAATTTGTCCTTGTATCCGAGTTTAAAGTTTTATGAATTTTGTGTGAGAAAGCACCCGAAATTAACAAAATCGTTATTGACTATATATACGAATAGGATTTGTAATTTCTAAACAAAACAGAAAAATGGAATTGCTGTATCTAGTAGAAGTTTAGAATCCCGTACATGCTAGGTATGCAGTTTTTATTGCTGGCGCACTCATTGATTTGTGGAAATTCCTAGCAAACGACGGGAATAATTAATTCGAACTTTACCTGCTGTCGGGAAGCCACTGAAATTTAACAAACCGCCTGAAGGTAGCTCCATTTAGCAGAAAGTAGAAACACTGAAAAAATACCCATAATCTGCAGCTTTATCAGATAATCGTCTTCACTCTCCTCTGTGGCGTGCATAATAAAGCGATGTGATTAGAGAGATAAAAAGCAGAAGAATACTTTAGTATTTGTTTTAAGTTTATATTAACGCTACTGTGGAATAGGTAACTTAAAATCAGTGGTGTAGACATTTAAATGTATCTTTATTTTATTACTTGCCCCTTGCAATTACTTAATTTGTTCAGAAATAATGCAAGAACTAAACAATCATAATGCTATTACAATATAGAGAATTCCGAGAAGACTTTCAACTGCAAGCAAAAAAAGCTCTACCTCTAGCCATGTCACTTCCTCTCTTTCAGTTAACAATCAAAGCGTTTCTACTTCCACACCGTCTCTCCTCGTATGTGTCAAATACATTTCATTTACTAGCAAAGGAACTCATCAACTTTAATCTGATGTGACGTGAAGTGATATTGCATTTGTGGCCACGACAAGGATAAAGTAGATGTAGTTGGTTGATTTTACAAAAGGGATAGAGAATTCCAGTTATCCTTTAACCCTTTGAGTTGTGTACTCATCGACGAGACTAAAATGTTGCTACCAAAGTAGTCCATGAGATGATATGTTTGTGGTACATTTTTTTCTGTTTTGAAATATTGTCGTTTTCTCAAAAGAACTTACAAACAAGAATAAATAACACAAGCTGTGCTGTGGTTGTGCATATGCATTTTATTGGTTTCTCCCGGGAAGAAAATTGTGCGGAAGTGTGCATAATTTACTATTCGTAACAGCTACATTGAGAATATCGAGCTGGTAAATTATTTTGGTGGTCAAATTCTTTCTTGGATTCTGTCTCTTGTTTCTAGATTGCCGAATCACTAACTGTTTTCGATATTTGAAGGGCGAAAATGTCGAATGTTCATTGTTTTTTAGAAAAGTGATTTCTTACAAGATCGTGATTGAATTGAATTATTATTTATGGCCTTTAGGCATTTCAGGCCCTTTTTACGAGATCGTGTTCAGACAAGCTATGAGTGATTTACTTAACAGAGGAGTAGGATTCATCAGGAAACGTCCGTAAAGCACTATTAAAAGTATTTTCGTCCATAAAGACTTGCACAGTAGCCAAAAATCTTATTTATGAGAATAAGTACTTACAGTGCGATCTAAGTAGAAAATACTCTATTATTTGCAAAACGCTGAAAGAAATGGAAAACAAATACGCGTACGCATGAAGTGGTGAACCAAATCAAACCAAATGTAATTTGATATGATGGTATTGGTTTAAGAATGTTAAAACTATGTATATCGTACTGTCTGACTTGTCTTACACATATAATAAATTCCTTGCTAGCACAAGGTACTTTCTCAATCGATTGGGAAAAGGCTGTGGTTACCCCGTCCTGAAACCTTCTAACTCGATAAGCGTAGAAAACCTCAGACCAATAAGTGTTAGCCCGATCATGTCCAAAGTAATTGAGCGACTTGTCAAATACTAATTTGTGCATTATATAACTCTCTCGGGCCCCGTTTCTCCTCACCAGTCGGATTTTACGAAACTCCACAGTACAATAACGACCATACTATTAGTATGCTGATGATACTCAAATGTATATACAATGTATGATTAAATAGTGCAAATCAGAAATACAAGAGCTACAGAGAGACTTGGATTCCATAACTTCCTGGTCAGAAAATCAAGGGTTAACTTTAAATGCCTCCAAATCATTCAGCATGTTAAACACACAGTAAAAAACTCAATTTCCAAATAGAAATGTTTACTACATCCTCTCAAACACATTTTAAATCCAGAAACAAAAGTTCATTAGATTAAAACGTGTATTATGCCTACTGTAGATTGTTGCTGCTTGGTATAAAATTATTTGAGTGATATTTTAAAATATAAGCTACAAAATGTTCAAAACAGTACCGTCAGAGTTATTTTAAATATGTAGGCAGGGTAACACGTGCCCCTTATCTCAAGAGTTTAGGTGATTAAATGTCGAAAATAGAAGTAAATATCTTGGTTTGGAATCATTTCAAAAAGTTCTCGTACGAAAACCACCAACATATGCAATTGGCAATACAGGATAGTACTTGCAAAACTGTCCCCCTTCCTATGTACCTGTATCCACCACAGTATTTCTAATATCCTTCCTTATTTCCGATTTTTTTGGGGGGTGTCCAGCGTTAGTGATAAAACTTTATTTTGTATGAGCCATTTTTGTAACTTTTGACTTCGACCCGTCTCGATTAAATGAGTTAAATAGTTGTTAAAATCCACAGACATCCATGCACCTGGCGGGCTTCGAACCCGCAACCTTGAAGACTCTGGCCTAATGCCTTAGACTACATGGCTTCCTTGGTCGGCTCCAGCGTTAGTGAAAGACCTTGTATATATTTGCAACTATTATAGAAGATAAGTTTTAGTTTATTATTGGTCAGTACCACTATCTTATTTAGGCTTAAAGCTGGAAGCTAGCAGGTGTTCCAACCTCTTTCATATTACGCCTTTTACAGTATTCAAGCTTGGATCCAAGAAAACAGAAAATAACTATCACGGAAGAGGTCATTATTCTGTCCCATAATTGTTTCCGCACAAATTTGAAGCTACTGTCAGCGTTTCTTTAACACGCAATCACACGCGCCTCTTTTCCGTTACACACATGCGCGCGCGGGGGATTTTTGCTTCACCTTCTTCTTTTTTTTTTTAGCGATTCTTTGGGAAAATTTCTATCATTTGCGTTATTCTATTCTTTATTCACGTCATTTCAAATCATTTGCTACATTTATTGTAAATATGTATATTTTATTTTATGATATTATTGTACTGATTTCATAACAACATTATGCAATAGTAAAAGCAACACATATTTTGTTTTCTCGCCTATAACAATAAAAGTATGATTGAAAACTTATAGAATTCTAAATTTAAAGAATACTTATCTTTATATAATAACTTTACAATTGAACAGAATAGTATGTTAATACAACTTACTTACTCTTTGGCTTACGGAACTTGCAAGTTCATCGCCGCAGTAACAAACGTTTGCCACAGAATTCTATCCTGAGCGAGATCAAGCTAGTTTTCATCACGGACACCTGTTTCTCGAAGATCCCTTCTAATATTATTCTCCCAACGTCGTCTCGATCTTCCCAATAGTCTCTTGCCCTCCGGTTTACCAACCAGGATGGTGTATAATCTTCTCTTTTCCTCCATTCGAGCTACATGGCCTGTACACCTTAGTCGTCGCGATTTCATTATTCTTATAACATCGGGTGAGTCGTAAAGTCCGTGAAGTTCTTCATTATGCAGTCTCCTCCATTCCCCAGTCATCTCGTCCCGTTTCGGCTCATATAACTTTCTCAAAATCTTATTTTCAAACACACGTATTTTATATTCATCTGCTAGGGTCGTACTCCAACTTTCGCAACCGTAAAGTATTACCGGCAGAATAACCGTTCTGTATATTTTCAATTTCAACTTCGTTGATATTAATCGCGAGGATAGGAGTTTCTGAACTGAGTAGAAACATGCCTTACACGATGCTAGGGGAATTTTTATTTCTTCCGAGACCTCGTTTTTACTTGTTACATATGCTCCCAAGTATTTAAATTTGTTTATTTTCTTTATGTTCTCATTTTTAATTGTTATGTATCTATTTCTTTCTTTCCCAGTGTTTCGGCTTGTTATCATGTATTTTGTTTTCTCTATGTTTACCTGTAGACCTATCTCATCGCACGCTTCTACTAATACATTGGTGTTACATTGTAGTGCATCTATATCGTCCCCTATTAAATCTACTTCATCCTCGTATACGAACAATTTATTCATGCCATTCAATATTAGTCCCATTTTGCTCTCTTTTATTTTCTGAATCGAATATTCTAACGCAAAGTTAAACAGTGGTGGTGACAGGGCATCATCATGTTCCAATCCATTGTGAATCTCGAAACTATCTGACACATTATTACCTATCCGTACTCTGCTTATGGGGTCGCTGAGACACATCACTAGTTGAACAATTTTTTTCGGAATTTGAAATTGTACCAGGATATTGTATAGTTTCTCCCTTTTAATGGAGTCATATGCTTTCTTAAAATCGATGAATAACTTGTGAACAGTCCCATTATATTATTATTTCTTCTCTAAGGTTTGTCTCAAGGTGAAAATCTGGTCCAACGTGGATCTATTTCTTCTAAATCCACATTGGTGATCTCCAATTATTTCAGCATAATTAACATATGAGGACGACAATGAAAAAAAATACTGCAAAGCATGCTACACAAATAGACGCGCGGGGTGGAGAGCACCCCAGTACAATTTCAGATAACGTTTGCACACCAATCGTAGGTCAGCCTAAGCCTTAGATGCCTAACGACCATAAATAAATTTCAATTTCAATTACCAATAGTAGGTGCTAGGAAACTGACAAACTTTGTTTTACCAGCAATAAAGTTAAATACGAAGGTACTGAGATCAGGGTAGCCAGTCATCTCCTAGAAAAAGAATAGCGAACATTTTTGTTCAGGTTTGGATGAAAAACACCGCGGCGTGTGTGATTAAGAGTTTAAAAAAATGAAAAATGGTACTCACTATTAAAGTACGAAGCGGAATTCAACTCACGAAAGTAGTTTTGTGTTTACCTGTACTCAAATTTGAATAAACCACGTAAAATGAAAAAGGTGAGGAACCTAATTGGCTTCAGGCAATTACCGGACATTGTTCGTGGACCTGAATGTTTACTTGAAAATAATTTATTATAATGCTATCAAATGTGTTACAGTACAGATAGATATGATCAAATTATTAGACTCACTCCAGAAAAATTTCAGTGTCTTTTTTGTATCTAATTACGAAGGCCTATAGCATCTAATATTACGACAAAAATACTCATATTTTATCTTATACTTGTGTACATTACAACTATAGTACTTGCATCACTCTTGAACCGCAGATGGCAGTATTGGAGGGGTGATTTGTAGATCATGCTTTAGTTATAATATAGCTATTGTGTGTTTTGAGCGAACAAGTTAGCAATGTAACACGCTGTTCTGTACAGTTGTATGGGGATACGATGTTCATAACTTCAAACAGTTGCAGTTGATCATTTTAAAGTGGTTTTAACGTGATAGCTTGTATATTTATATTTTTTTCTGGTAATGTCAACATAATGTAATTTCGTCATAATTATCCGATGTCAATCATAGCATGGTGTATAATATCTGTCTTATTACCTGGGACACTTTATATAGTAGAGGAAATAATACAGCAAGACACACACTAAACGTTCTTTAATAGAAAAACTACTCCCACAGATTGTAGCCTGATTTAGTGACGACCCATTTATCTTATGAATGATGGAGCGTCCTGCCACCAAGCTAAAAGTGTCACGAAAATGATGTTGAAAAGCATAAGTGGCATGTAATAAAATGAGCAAGGAATTCATTAAAACTAATTAGAATGAATTTGAAACATATGCCGATGTAATTATGTACAAAAAATAAAATGGGAGGAAATTGAATACTGAGTTCAATATGATACTTTATTTTTCATAGTTACAACTAAAAGTTTTCATGTGTTCGAATAAAAATGATATTATGAACTGACCAATCCGTTTGGTGCATTACTTTCTCTACCCTACTACCGAATCCTCGTGGTTCAGGCGGTAACCTTGCGAATTTTAGATCGGCAATGGGCAAATACGCGAGTTTGAACTCCGCGTCCAACGATCCTGACTGAGGATTCCCAGGGTTTCCACTCAGTTTCACCAGGTGAATGTTGTGATAGTACTTTAGGTAAGACCGTAGTCCATACCTCTTCCATCCTTTATCTAAGTCATCCATGCCTGAGCCAAATATTCCAAAAAGCCATAAATAAATTCAACTTTCTACCCTACTTTATGAAGTTATCAATTACTGGTGTTTATTTAGATATACCAGAACTTTACTGTGTACTTTTAAAAACAAATTGAGAACTAAAAACATGATTTTAGCAAGTTATAAGCTTTTAAAAATTTTAATCTATTCCATTTGCGATGACATCAACGGGAGAATGGGTCCTGCTGTAAAGTGTTTGAGGTAGGGTTTACAGTAAATAAGAAATTAGGTTGTGGAAAATCATTTAGATAACAGAGGGTTAGGTTAACGCTCATAATTAGTAATAATCAATCATCTACCAATAGTTACAGATTTACTCTACATCAACGGGTTATTCTAATTGAGTGCAGGATAAAATTTATCAATCGTAGTCAGTTAGAGTAACAGCGTGAATAGATGATTGCTTACCTAACTTCAAGGGTTATCGACAGCTCGGGTGCTCTAATGTTTTCGTTATCGATTCATGGGTAGCTTTAAACTACAGCATTCCTTTCAAAAACGCAACTATAACCAACAACTAGGTTATTCGAACAGTTTTGTCCATAACGGAACAAAACTAGAAGTTGGTAAACGACTATTTCTCTCGTCACAGAATTATTTTATTCTATCTGGAAGTATTTTTCTATCTGAATGTCTGGCTGATGATGATATTCAAACTTCGAATATTTTTCGGCACATTACGATAGATAAAAACACAAACAATCTATATTAGAAAGGATTTTGTCTCCAAGACTGATAAATAGATTCAGAATTGATCTTGTAAATTTTGTACTTGGCCAATCCGATTCCAGCCGAGGATATATATACTAATCAAAAATTTAATGCGTTTGACATATTAGCTAAGTTGAAGCATGGACGAGTATCGAAAGCGAGTAGGGGAACAAAACATGGAAGGGGAAAATATCGAACTCCAATATGGCTCATAGTATGCCTGCTAGCCTAGAAACTGAGTGAAACCCAGATTCAGAAATTTCACATCCCAGAACCAGCGACTCTGGCTGAAAGTTTTCTTCGTATCTCGCCATAACATGAAGTGAATCCACCTTGAAGTAAGGTCACGGTTCTTCGTCCTATATATCTTCTTCTTACCATTTGATGGTCTGTAGTTTTAAAACACGCTATATCTCTAAATACGGTAAATATAAACTTTCAAAATTTCAATAGAACAATAATGTTGTTATGAAACACGAGTCACTAGAAATGGTCATATAAAAGAACGGAAACACATCAGACAAAACATATTAGTCGGCTAATGTCAGTAGTTGTTCCATAACTGAAATTCAAACTCAAATATATTTTATCAATATACTACAACATGTAAAGTTAAAGCAATTGAAGTGGTCAATGCAAAATGGTGGTCGCACCATTTTTCGAATTGTGTGGGAAGCAACAAAATGCTTTCTCTAATAAAAGAAATCAATTGCCAGTGCAAACACACTAACTTTTATTCCACAGTAACACAGTAATAAATGTTCAATGGCAAACTGTTCTTGCACTACCAGATCCGATATTTTTTATTGTATGAAATCAGCAAAATATAAATTTGATCAAAAGTGAAGCCACTCTTTATTCTGTACGGGATCTTCTTCAGTTATCGCAAACAGTCAAATACTTATCATATTGGGATTTGAAATATCCGATCTGGTCTTCAATAAGGTCAGCGAATGAAAACTAGGGATGGCCACTTCCGTAAAAATAGATTTCCGGTTTCTTGAAATCATTTTTTTTTCGCAAACGTTTGCGTGTTCCTTTTCGAAAAATTTATATTTTCCGGAAAATTTTCTGTTTTCTTTCTTAGTCTTCCGGAAAATGAATTTTCCGTTTTTCCGGAAAATGTGGCTATCCCTAGTGAAAACACGTTTGTCAGAAAGCGGCTGTTAAAGTAATTATGTTCTATGCACGTAGCTTTTATACCCCATTTCTATGTACAAATTGTGAAGCAATGAATACAACTAGTGACCTAGAATTCGTTTTTGGTTAAAATGAGCTCACTTTCAAACTCCATTATAGATATTCTGACACATACGCTTTTTCGTGGTTCACATCGCTTAATTATAAGCAAATCGCCATCATCTTATTAGCTTATTCACGACAGTAAAAGGCTAGCTTTTATGAAGGCAGTACTCTAATCCAGAGAGAAATATCTGCTAATACCAGTGCTTTGTTAGTAAAGTAGTATTAAATATTTAGGTGTAAAATTTTATGAATGTAGACCGTATGGCATGCTTTGACTGAACATCGTCAGCTGTATTTTAAAAACCTACACAAAACAAATTGATTTATTGTTTTGTCTTCCTTAAAATAATTTAATAATAATGATACAAATTTATTTTCAGAATCACTGGTAACAATGTCACCTACTATTACTGAGAAACAAAGTACAATATTAGTACGAAAAGATCAGCCTATTGTACTTGCTTGCCTAGCTCATGGAAGCCCTCCACCGGAAATACAGTAAGTAAAACTAAGTATACTTTTTAGAGATCAATTAAAATATATTAATAACACATTTTCCTTCCGAGACCATTTTGAAGTTCATACCAATTGAGAAGCTCAGGAGCAAAGGGATGCAAGTGACATTGAAAATTAGAAAAGTTTGTAATGTATGTTGTCTTACCAAGCAATTTTCTTACCATTTTAAGACATCACCAAAAAAATTCTCGTTATCAGGAATATGGACGTAGGGGATAACAGAATTTTAGTATGAAGCATATTGTCTTTTAGCAATATCCTCATCATATATTCCGTGGGATAATTGATCACTTATTAACCAATTACCTGGTACAAAAGTCTCCTTAAGTAGGCCTCTCTGGAAACACCTAAAGAAAATACCCAACCTCGATGTCACAAATATAGGGTGTTCATGAAGTTTCAACTCAAAAGAAAACATGTGAATTATTTTAAAAATTAAAATAAAGCTTTTATTTCTGAAATTTCTTCTTTTCGTGAATATCAGAAAATCACAACAAAAATAGACAATCACGTTCCTGGG